>JAEQML010079093.1:0-12134 GCA_016904865.1 Pissodes strobi | reverse complement strand
TTTTTGGAAAGAATATCTTTAGAATGTTTAAACATTGTTATTATTGATATACACGGTATTAAACACTAAATAGACAGTAATAGAACATAAGTGTCCAAAAAAAAATATCTTAAGAGTGTTTAAACATTATTATGTTTGATATACAGACAAATCAGTTTCCAGAAGAAAATATCTTAAGAATCTTCAAACTTAATTATTTTTGATATGCAGACACTGATAAAAAATTAGTTTCTAGAAAAATATCTTAAACTTATTCAAACATTATTATTTTGTATATACAGACACACATACAAAATCAGTTTCCAGATATATTTTTTAGAAATCTTCATATATTATATTTGATATACAACCACTGATAGAAAATCAATAACCAGAAAAAATATCTTAAGCATCTTCAAACATTATTATTTTTTATGTACATGTAACCCCATACAGACATCGATAGAAAAATCATTAAATCAGTTTACAGAAAAGATATCTACAGAATCTTCAAACATTTTTATTTTTCATATGCAGGTTATTAGATATATTAGACATTATCATCCAAACTACCTCAAATATTATTATTTTTGATATGCATATATTGATAGAAAATCAGTTTCAGGAAAGATATCTTAAGCATCTGCAAACATTATGATTTTTGATATACAGGTTACTAAATCGCATACAGACAGACACCGATAGAAAAATCATTAAATCAGTTTCGAGGAAAAAAATCATAAAAATATTTAAACAATATTATCTTTGATATACAGACACTGATAGAAATTCAGCTTCCAGAAAAAATATCTTGATTCTTCAGACATTATTATTATTTTTCATGTACAGACGCTGATAAAAAATCAGTAAATCAGTTTCCAAAAGAAAATATCCTGAGGATACTCAAGCATTATTATTTTTGATATGTAGACACTCACAGAAAATTAGTTTCAAGAAAAAATATCTTAAAATTCTTCAAAGGTTATTATTTTTTATATACAGGTGCTCATACAAAACTTGTTTTCATATATATTTTTTTTAAATATTTAAGTATGATTATATTTGATATACAGACATTGATAGAAAATCAATATCCAGAAATAATATCTTAAGCATCTTCAAATATTATAATTTTTTATGTACAAGTTATCCCATACAGACACCGATAGGAAAATCATTAAATCAGTTTCTATGAAAAAATTCTTAAAAATATTTAAACAATATTATCTTTGATATACAGACACTGATAGAAATTCATTTCTTAGAAAAAAATATCTTAAAAATCTTCAGATATTATGATAGAAAATCAGTAAATCAGTTTCCAAAAGAAAACATCTTGAGAATCTTCAAGCATTATTATTTTTGATATGCAGATACTCATAGAAAATTAGTTTCAAGAAAAAATATCTTAAAATTCCTCAAATGTTATTATCTTTTATGTACAGACACTCATACAAAATCAGCTTCCAGACAATTTTTTTTAAGAATCTTAAAATCTTAAATTATACTTGATATAGACACTGTTAAAAAATCAATATCCAGAGAAAATATCTTCTGGCATCTTCAAATTTTGATACGCATGTTACATTATACAGACACCGATAGAAAAATCATTAAATCAGTGTCCACAAAAATATTTTTTTAAAATATTTAAACAATATTATTTTTGATATACAGAATACAGACACTGATAAAAATTCAGTCTGCAGAAAAAATATCTTAAGATTCTCCAAACATTATTATTTTTGAGAGACAGATAATAAAGAAATAATATCTACAGAATCCTCGAACATTATTGTATTTGATATGCAGGTCATTAAATTTACAGATACCGATAAAAAATTAGTAAATCAGTTTCCAGAAAGAATATCTTAAGAATGTTTAAACATTATCATTATTGATATACAGGATATTAAATACTTAACAGATAAAAATTCAAAATCTGTTTTCTGGAAAAAATATCTTAAGAATTTTAATTATATTTGATATACAGACACTAATAGAAAATCAGCTTTCAGTAAAAATATCTTCAAATATTATTATTGTTAATATACAGGTTTTTAAACTCTAAATAGGCACTGACAGAAAATCAGTTTTCAAGAAAAATTATTTTAATAATCTTCAAACATTAATATTTTTAATATACAGGTTATTTTAATATACAGACTCTGATAGTAAATCAGTAAATCACCTTCTTATTTTCAAAAAATGTCTTTAGTGTCTTTAAACATTGCTATTTTTGTTATACAGGTTATTAAACACTAAAAAGACACTGATAGAAAGTCAGTTTTCAGGAAAAAAATATCTTAATAATAATCAAAAATCTTTAATTTGGATATACAGACACTGATAGAAAATCGATTTTGAGGTAAAAAACTTTGAGGACTTTCCAACATTATTCTTGATATACAGATTATTAAATATAGACACTAATAGAAAATTAGTAAATCAGTTTCCAGAAAGAAATAAATATATTAAGAATCTTTAAACATTATTCATTTTTGATATACAGAAACATCCAGAAAAAATATCTTCAATATCTTAAAACATTATTATTTTTGGTATACAGGTTATTAAATACACAAATATTGATAGAAAGTCAGTAAATCAAATTCCAGAATGGATTATCTTAAAAATATTTATACATTATTATTCTAATATACAGGCACTTATATAAAATCAATTTTTAGAAAAAATATCCTGACAATCTCCAAACATTATTATTTTTGATATACAGACACTGATAGAATATCAGTAAATCAATTTCCAGAAGGAAATATCTTAAGAATATTTAAACAGTTTTAATTTTAATATACAGACACTTATAGAAAATCGGCTTTTCGAAAAGCTATTTTAGGAATCTTTAAACATTATTAATTTATTGATATACAGATACTGATCATTTTCCAGAAAAACTATCTTCTGAATTTTAAAATATTATTATTATTGATATAGGTATAGGTTATTAAATATACAGACATTGATAGACAGTCAGTAAATAGGTTTACAGAAGGAATTATCTTAAGGATATTTATTCATTATTAATTTTAATATACCTACTAACAGTAATAAAAAATCAGTTTTCAGGGAAAATATCTTGACAATATTCAAACGTTTACTTATTATTAATATACAGGGTACTAAACACTTAACAGACGCTAATTTAAGATTTTTTAAAACATTATTATTTTTTATATACAGTGATAGAACATCAGTAAATCAATTTCCAGATGGAAATATCTTAAGAATATTTAAACATTTTTAATTTTAATATACAGGCCCTTACACTCATATAAAATCAGTTTTAAGAGAAAATATTTTGAGAATATTCAAACGTTATTATGGTTAATATACAGGCTATTAAACACTATACAGACACTAATATAAAATCAGCTTTTAGGAAAAAATTTCTGAAGAATCTTGAAACATAATTGTTTTTGATATACAGACGCTGATAGAAAATCATTTTCAAGACAAGCATCTTAAGAATCTTCAGACATTATTATTGGTAATATACAGACTAATCAACAGTAAACAGACGCCGATAGAAAATGAGTTTCCAGAATAAATTTTTTAAGAATCTTTTGACATTATTATTATTTTTGATATACAGGCTAATAAACAATGATAGAGAATCAGTTTACAAAGTTTTGATATACGGTTTATTAACTAGATATTGAATCATGATAGATTTGGATTAGGCTACGAATATTTTTTCCTCGTTGACAGCATCTTTCTCATTTTTTTTATTTGTATTATCTCTTTTAATGATTTTTGATAATTTTTATCTTGTATTAAATTTTGTGTGTAATTAAAATTGATGTTACCCTGGACCCTGGTGCTTATATTATAAGTAGTAAATTAGGCGTCAACTCCCCAAAGAATCGAAGTAACCTTCTGGCAATTACATATGCATTCGACGCATGCAGACAATGATCGGCAATCAAAACGGCCCAATGCAAATACGCACTTACCGTACGCCAGGGAGGCGGAGGGGCCCGGGGTTGGGTACCGACGGGTGACCAGGTGCGCCGCCCGGGGGCCCGCATTCCGCGCAAAACACGCGTTGTTTGCTCATCCCGAGACAGGGGCGGCCAAAGGAGGGGTGAGGGGGGTCTCACGCTACTGGAATTCGGTAATTGACCTCATCTTCGATTGGGGGGGCCTTCTTAATTGCCCGGGATTCGCTTTATTCTAGTCAGGGCATTGTCTGTTATTATAGCACTAGTAGAAAAATGATAATTTTTGAGATTATTAATTAATAAAATCTGTAGTCGGGTGTCAAAATATAAATGAAAACCTTGTACGTGCTTTATGAGCTAAAATTGTCAAGCCCCTAGGACCATAGCAGGTGTCCATCGCTCATAAAAAAAATTCCGCAGAAATAAAAAAATATTGACAATAATAATTGACGTCAATACGAGGCCGATAAATAATTTAAAAAAAAACGTCGACGGCATAGGTGTGTAAAATAGCTGGAACCAGTAAGTCTGGCGTATTTATTTTAAAACATGACATGACACACATACATGAAGCCATACTGTCTGCGTATAAACATTTCTGCAAATATTAGTCGGAGATTTTTTTTTAAATTACGACATTCGAGAGTACCGCCACGTTAGTACTTTTGACTTATTTCGATTCTTACACTGAGGATATGTAGATATATTTAAATCAGTTGGTACCTATATTATAGTTTGGAAGAAGGCCGTGTTTTTTGAAAAAAAGACGTTCGAATTGAAAAAGCTCATTTTTCAGTTTAGCACGAACGGAGTACCAAAATAGCGTTATTATATCAAACGAAAAAATTCACAAAACGTTGCCTTCAATCTATGCAGGTGGATGTGGGGAAAAACTGATAAACAATTAATTTGCCAAATAATGTTCTAAATACCAATGAAGATCCTTCTAATGTTGAAGAAGATGATTTTAGTTTTGATAATACTGATGACGAACTTGTGTCTTCAGAATCTGACTAACCAGGTTTTTTTATAATCACTGCGTTTTGCATTTTGCATTTTATATTTTCTAAAAGTTGTTTTGCTTTTCTTAGTAATTGGTTAATTTCAATACATTTATTGTTTTAGATATTATTTTATTTTCGTGTTGTATAAGAATATCATAGTTTTTGCTGTTCCTTTTTTAGTTAATTTTGTAAGTATGTTTTGAGTTTTTGTTTTCTTGTTGTTCTTGAGGCTTTTGTTTTCTTGTACTCTATAGTTCTGCTTGTTAGACTTTCTAATTTAGAAGTTCCTATTTGGCTTTTGTTTTTTATTTGCTACAGTTCTGCTTTTTTATATAAATTGAATATTAATTCCTCCATATTTCGAAATAAAACCGACTCTTTTCCAAAAAAAATCACTTTTTTTCGAGCTGTTGAAACACTAGTTTCGAGCAGCTAGTGTCTGGCGAAAAACGTTGAATAAATGAACAATTTTTTTCTAAAAACATTATGGCAAATCCAAATTAATTCAAGCACGTACATACTTTTAATAATAGCTAAACTGCTGGATAATTGAAGAATTTAAAATAGAATTTAATTCTGAACTTTGCCTGTTTGGTCGGATCTTTTGACTTGGAACATCTTACTCTCTACCTACAGGGTGTGAAAGAGAAGTGCGTTTTTTAAATCAAAATTTCTAATTACCGGATATCCACAAAAAATATAATTTTATTAATTCGCAGTGAGCAGTGGCGTACCATAATCGGTTTAGGGTGCTTTTGTTTTGCTGAAATTAAATACAGTATGCAAGTAAAGAAAATGTGATTTTTATAGACAAACAAAAATGCTTGCGTCTAAAAACATTTTTTTTGTAGGTAACAAAGTTTTTAAAATGGTTTAATAAAAATTAAAATCAAAAAATAATTTCATAAAATTTTTTGTACATTTTGTATTTTTTTATTGGTGTTATTAAAATGAATGTGTTAATTTTTTTTTTCATTTGTTTTTTAAATTTTTATTTTTATTTTTTTAATTAGGTACTTATTTTGCTTTAGCAAAAATTTACTAAATAGTTTGTTACTTTTGAAATTTTTATATTCTATAAAAACCTTATATTTTGTTTTTTGGGTTAAGTGAAAAATTTTTAATAAAAATAAGAAATAATAAAATTAAATAAACAGGTTCATTTATTTTCTATTTATTAAAAAAAGATAATAAAGAAAATCAAAAACACATTCATATTAATAACGCCAATATCATCGGAAACACGATAAAAAAATCATAATTAAAAAAGAAAATTGATGATGACTCTTTGGAGGCGAAACGTCGGCTTCCATGCTGGGCACCACTATTGGATAGAGCGGAAACAGTGTCAATGCAAAAGTGCAACTCAATTTAAAACTCGATTTTAAATATGCTCAGGAAAAAATAAAACGATTTTTCAATATTTCGATTTTTTTTCGGATATCTCTGAAAATACTCGGAATTTTGAAACTTTTTAAACGGCATATTGTTAAGCACCTAAATGCGCAATTTTGCCCTAATTCTCTTACGATTTTCGAGTTCTCCATACATAGACTCGAATTCGAGCCACCCTGTACTGTAGTTAATCTTATTTCAATAACACCAAAAACTAAATTAAAAAAAAACATCAAATAATGAATACATACCGATTATGGGTACGCCACTGGTGACCACGAAATAAAATAAATAAAAGCATAAAAATCACTTACCAAAACCTGCTCTGCTCTAAATATACAGTAAGATTTACTAATACAAATAATCTGAAATTTACAGGGTTTTAGAAAAACATCGAAGTTTCATAAACAAAAGTGGATATCAAAATTTTAAACAAAATACCAAAAAAATGCCATTTAAAAAAATATACTTTTTGTGCAACTTCGGCGACCAGATGTTTTTCAACAAAACATCCTTCTCTTTCACACCCTGTAGACAGTAAGATGTTCCAAATAAAAAAAATAAATTACTGAATATTTGACTAGTTTGGGTTCGTTTGGGTTAATATTCCAAAATTATTTAAATTGCTCCAATACTTCACAAATATTCAAGATACTTCAACAATATCTAAAATATTGCAAGATTCTCCTAAAAGTAAGTAGTTACTAAAGAAGTATCTTAAGATCTTTCAAAAGTATTTAAATACTTCGAAGCAATTTAAGATACTTTTAACAGTAACATGTTATTTAAGACAATTCAAAAATATCTAAGTTACTCCAAGGATGTTTCAAATATTTTAAGAAGTATTTAAGATGCAAAAGTGTTTTAAGCTATTCCAAAGCTATCTAATTAAAATACTTCAAAAATATCTAAGCTACTGCAAAAGAGCCTAAGATTATTTAAAAGTTACTAGTTAGTTACAGTAAAAATATCTTAAGACAATTCAAAAATGTGTACGCATCAAGGATTCTTTAAAAATATGTGAAACATTGCAAAAACCTTTAAGATTCTTCTAAAAGTAAGTAGTTACTGTAGAAGCACCTTAGATCCTCCAAAAGAACCTTTGCTACTCCGTAGGTGCTTAAGGCTGCTGAAAAGTGTTTAAATATTTCAAAACAATTTAAGATACTTTTAGCTGTAACAATTTAAGACACTGCAAAAATATTTTAAGTTATTCCAAAGGAATTTAATATATTTTAAAAAGTATTTAAAATACTGATAAGTATCTAAGTTATGCAAAAGAGCCTGAGCTGCACTTAAGTTGATTCAAAAAATAATTGATTATTGCATAAGTGATTTAGAGTACTCTAAAAGAATCTAAGATACTTCAAAGATAAACAAGATACTGTAAGAAATTATTTAAAAGTAACGAGTTAGTTACGGTAGAAATATCTTAAGTTACTTTTAAAATGTGTAAGCTTCCTTAAGATATTCAAAATTCTTTAAATGTATCTAAAACATTGCAAAAGCCTTTAAGTAGTAATGGCAGAAGTACTTTAAGATCCTTCAAAAGTATCTACGCTACTCTAAAAGTGCCCAAGACATCTGAGAAGTATTTAAGGTACTGCAAAACTATCTCCAATCGTTTTAAGAATGATTAGTTACTACAGAAATATTTTGTGATGCTACAAAAGTATATAATCTACTCCAAGAGTGTTTAAGATATTTTAAACGTAGGTATTTAAATACTTCAAAACAATTTAAGATACTTTTAACAGTAACAAGTTACATCAGAAGTGATTTAAGACAATGCAAAAATATTTCAAGGGTATTTAATATATTTTAAAAAGTATTTAAGATACTGATAAGTGACCTGTGGTAAATAAAAAAAATCTTCCCTCTACGAAATTTCCTATTTCGTGGCAAAATCTGAAGAAAAATGCGAAATTTTTAGACGAAAATTATATTTTATCAAATACCTTCCCTACTTGGACTCCTATCGAAAAAATTTATACAAGCTTTTCGATCAACCTGGAGACGGCGCAGATACTGGTGTAAACCGATTTCAGATATCTCTTTTCGTTACCGAGTAAATTAGAAAAATATGAAAATCACGTTTGGCCAATTTGTAAAAAAACGAAGCGTCGTACGATCGAAAGAAATACGACACGTTAAAGTACACAATGAGACCCATCTATTTTCCATTTACCGTGTACTTCTAACTGTTACCGTTTTCAAATTATAGCCGATTTAATGCAAATCTCATTTTTTTTAAGATAACCCGCGAATTTTTCGACAAAATTAAAAAAAAATTATTCGTTTTTATCACGGAATCGGTGAAAGGTATCCATTTACATGTTATTAACATAAAAATAAAATTTTGAAAATCATATACAGGGCGGTAAAAAAAATTATTTTCCAAAATTTTTACCTTTTTTAAAATTTCTCCGTTATTTCATGTCGGACGAAAATTTTCATAGAAAACTTTTTATTTAGAGTTACAAGAAGTTTAATCGACCTTAATATATTTTTTCCCAACTTCTCATAATAATTGAGATATTGAATTATATAAAACGTTTTTTTGCATTTTTCCCTTTTTTCCGAAAATTTTGCGCAATCGTAGGGCGTGGGGGCGAGGAGGACACCGTCGCCTCTCCGACCGATGACCCCGTAACACGGGGTCATTCGGTCTCAGAATTTCACTCCGAGCTCCCGTTTAGCCAGAATCCGCGAAAAACCACGCGTTTTTCAATTAGCCCCCCAAAATCCCCCCTAGGAATCGAGCCCCGGCACCTCCGAAATCATGGAAGGTAGTCCCCCATGTGGTACATCTACCATAAAAATTTCGACCCTGTAGGTCATCCCTTTATACCGGAGCCTACCGGTTAAAAACTGCGCGGGAGCCTATTTCTCGAATAGGTTCCACGGATTTAGGTGCCTTTCTGGGGTTATATTTTAGGAGCCGAAACAAAGATACAGATAGTTTTGAAATTTCGATATAGAACAATTTTGGTTTCCATAGGCTCCTACCGCGGAACCTATCGCTGGTAGAATCCCGCCGTTGCGAGATTCGAACTCGCCGTCGTCGAAAACCCCCTTAACTGAATTTTCAGCCTTCTCGGTCGAAGGTTACCAAAGGCCCCTATTTAGGAACCCCTAGGAGACTTAGGGACTTTTTGGGGGGTTCCCGCCGCTTCCCTCCATCCCCGTACCGAATACTAACCCGCTAGCTCGAATTTCACCTAAAAAACCGTCTCCTAAATATAAAAATACGTTCGGAGCCGTTTTTCTTCAAATTAACATTTAAGGGTCCAAAACGCCGATTTTCCATTTTCAAAAGATGTGGTCGGCTCCTACTGCCAGTAGGAGCCAAGAAATCGCAGAAATTACTTTTTAGATCTCACCCGTAAGGCGAGCATTTTTTGGTTCTCGTTAGAAAAAGTCACTCTTTGACCTCGTCCGACTCCTACCGCGGTGCCTATCTGCGATAGGCTTCCGTTGACATCATCATCGTTTTTCTCGACCCCAAAAACCCACGAGTCCCAATTTTCGCCTAAATCCAAACATGTCTCGTGTTTGGTCTATGCCCAGCTCACGTTCCCTATTAAGGGTGTTTCAAGATTTTCCTAAGTTATCTATTTAAAATGCTTCAAAAATATCTAAGTTACTGCAAAAGAACCTAAGCTGCACTAGAAATATTAAGTTGATTTAAAATAAAATTGACTATATTGTATAAGTACTCTAAAAGAATATAAAACATTGCAAAAGCTTTAAGATTCTTCTAGAAGTAAGTAGTTACTACAGAAGTATTTTGTAACACTTCAAGAGTACCTAAGCTACTCCAAGAATGCTTAAGATATTTTAAAAGTATTTAAATATTTCCAAACAATTTAAGATACTTTTTAAAATAACCAGTTACTTTTGAAATGTTTTAAGACACTCCAAAAATATCTAAGTTACTCCAAAGGGACCTATTTAAAATCGAATTGAATCGGAGATACTTTTTAAAGTAAGGAGTTACATATTGCAGAAGAGTTTTAAGATATTCGGAAGTTATCTAATGAAGATGTTTCAAAAATATCTAAGATAATTTAAAAAGTAACTGATTATTGCAGAAGATACTTCAAAGATAATCAAGATATTAGTTACAGTAGAAATATCTTAAGTTACTCCAAAGTATTAAAGATATTTTAAAAAGTAAGATTCTCAAAATATCTAATTTCAAAAATACTTAAGGTTATTGTGTCTTATTGCATAATTCGGTAATTTATCTAAACGATTAGAAAAAAACTATTACTTAGTAACTAAATAATTTTCAATAAAATATGGCTTCCCAAATATTGTATTTTTATGAAAAAGTATTAAAAAAAATTGTTTTTTTATGGAACAATAAACGATCTAATAAAATATTCTTACGTGGTACCAATCTCGATTTGACATTTTTAATATCTAAGCACGCTCGTATATAAGCAAATATAATTTATGGTCGAGAAAAAATCGTAATTTAAGTAAACACATTGATTTTCAGAAGCGATTAAATATACGATTAGCGCATACAAATAGAAGAATTATTATAAAAATGAAAAAAAAAATAGTAATTTTCAAATGCCATCGGGAGGGTACCAGCTGCCAGGTGTTTGAAAGCAATAAATAATTTTGAGTTATGGCAAAATTAAACAAAATGACCGTTTCAATGCTGTAAATAGCGTTTTTCAATGTAATCATGCATACTACACGTATGTCAGCGGCGACTCGTTTTAAGGAGCCAGGACACACGGAATTTGGTTTACACGCTATACGGACAGAACATAGACTGCCCCCCGTATACAAACGTTGCCAAATTTACGATTTTCCGGCAGATCTACCGTTTTTACCAATAAAAAATAAAATTCAAAACTGTATAACTTCTTGAACCAAATATTTGTCTGCAACTATGACAGTTTTGAAATAATTATCGAAAACCTAAAGATCGGGGCCAACATTTATTATATTAAAAACCAATTGCTGCGGAAGAGTCTTAAGATTACATCATTACCAAGCTGCTTTGAAATTCTCGAAGATACTTTGAAAGTATCTAAAATACAATACAAGTATCTAAGCTAACGAATGAGTTACTCCATCGATCAACTGTCTATACGTTAATGCAAAGGTGTCAAAGTTTCATCAGGAATATTTAAGACTGTTCAAAAGTGTCGTAGCTCTTCAAAAGTATCTATGCTACTCCAAAATTGCTTTAAAAGTATTCTACGGATGTCTCAAAATAATCTAAGACCACAAAATTATCTAAGTTACTGCAAAAATATTTATGATGTTTAAAAGTATCTAAAATATTGCACAAACACTTTAGATTGGTTTGAAAGTATCTAAGGTGATTTTCAGTTATTGCAGAGCCATTTTAAAATGCTTCAAAATTACTGAAGCTATTTCAAAAGGGTTGAAGCTGCTCCAAAAGAATTTAAAATACTGTAAAAGTTTCTAGGCTAACATGCTCCAAAAATATCTAAGTTCCTCTAAAAGTATCTGAGCTTGAATATATATTAGATGATTTAAGTGTATCTAAGAATAGAAATTCTATTTTAAGTTCTTCAAAGAGCACATCGATACATTTATTCGATAGTGGGCTATTTGGCTCCAAAATTGAGCTAAAAATTTGCTTGGTTCGCTATATCATTTAGGCAGTCTTGCAAAGCTATCTTAAGTTAAGCTACTCCAAAAAGATTTATGCTACTCCAAGAATATCTAAGATAGTTCAGAGATGTTAAAGTATCTATTTATTGCAGGAGTATCTTAAGATAATATCACAATATCTAAAGTA
>MU196721.1:0-11450 GCA_016904865.1 Pissodes strobi | reverse complement strand
TCATTTTAGAGTGCTTTTTGTTTACGATGTTTTAAATAGGAATAAAAACTCAGATTTACTGGGGTCAATATACTTTCATGTGCCTCATATTAGACTGAGAAGGAGTGACTATTGTTTCAGGGTCCTTGACACCGCTACAGAGCTGTCTAAGGGAATGCAACAAAAAAAAAACAAGAAAATATCATAGATATTTTTGACATTACAAAAAAACAACTTGTGATATTATTGAATAGTACTGGGTAGGTTAAGGTTAGACTTAATTAGATTTAGACTCTTACATGTAATTACCATCTAGGTGTTTGTAAAGAGTATAAATAAATAGATAAATATGGTAGTACCAGTTCACCACGGGATCTAAGGCAACACCCAAAAATGGTACAATCTCTATCACAGGTAGACAAGTTTTCCATTCCCTCCGACATATAAAGACTACATAAACTAAAATTGGAATTTTTGGCTGAAGTCAGGCTCGTCGCGTCGTGTTACAATTGAGAGTTAGTCATTCTTCAAGCACCAGTCCTGTACTATCCCACCCGCATCAGTACACACGTCGAGAAACAAGCACGATTTCGCTCCGATAATATTACCAACGTATCTTCAGCATACTGACAGACCTTGGCTCGCCAAAATGTTTTCATCGCACTCTACCTTAGATGTCCCCCAAGGCAAGGTTCTCCCCACCATATCATCAACACTACCATGGCAGAAGTCAAGTTCCATCACCGTGATATTCGAAAAATCCTTAAAGAACTAATAATAATAATAATAAGACGTTTATTAATCTCATAAAATAAACATAGAATATACAGTTTACAAATTAACTACCCAGATACAATACATGAGATTAAAAGGCCATTGAATCAGCTTTCTAATGCAAAGTTAGAAGCTGTTGAGGCCTATAATGAAGAAAAAAAAACCTAAATCTATTACTACTTTAACAAAACTAAATAATCTCTATATAAACTTTACATTGTATATATAATATCTATATTATTAAACTTAAAAAAAAATAAGATCAAGATCAATCCAAAAAGGACATAGCACTTGCGGGAAGATGGAAGAGACGAAAAAAAAAAAAAAAAAAAAAAATGAAGGAAAAAGAAGGTGGCAGATAAAGAGGAAACATAGCACAAATAATGCAGCATGGTCACAACCAAATTTATACTTTAAGGGGCGGAAAAATAACTTATGGAGTAGGCTTATTGAAGAAGTTTTTTTTTTCATTTTATTCCTAAATATTACAAGGCTTTCGTTAAAATTACTTATTTGAAATTTGTTTACTAAAAATGCAGCGTTATATGAAATTGATCTTTTATAAATTTCTTTGCGGTGTGTTGGTATTGTAAGAATTATATTACGTCGAATATTTAAATTGTGAACATCTGTTCGAAAATTGAATTTTTTGAATAAATACGGTGGCGATTTATTTTTGATAACTTTATGTATAAAACACGTAAAGTGAAGTATTCGACGGTCATACATATTGAGCCACTTCAATTCTTTGAGTTTGTGGGAGATATGACATCTACGTCCAATGCCAAAAACAAAGCGTAAACAACAATTTTGTAATTTTTGTATTCGTCTTACATCCAAGCTATCTAAACACGGGCCATATATATTATCACAGAAATTGAATAATGATAAAATAAGGGAGTTACATAGCATTATCTTTGTCTCTTGATTTAGAAAATGCCTATGTGAATAAAGTAGTTTTAATGTACCATATGCCATTCTTAGCTTGGAGGTGACGTGCTCTTTAAATCTCAGCTTCGTGTCAAAAACTAAACCCAAATTTCGCGCGCTATTCTGAAAAGGAATTATGTTGTTATTAATCTGTATCTTTAAATTATTCTGAAGATGGTCTCTTGACTGTTCATTGGAGAATAATAGTGCCACGGATTTTTTTGGATTCAGTTTCAGGCAGTGTTTTTTTGAGACTTCATAGATGGCTTCCAAATCACAATTTATTGATTGATTTGCCCAATTAAGTGATGATGTCTCGAAAGAGAGATAAAGTTGTGTATCGTCAGCATAGAGGTGATATTTACAAAATTTGAGTTCTTTAATAAAATTTGACGTATATATTGAGTATAACAAGGGCCCTAAGACACTCCCCTGCGGAACACCAGACGACACCCCAAGAAAATAGGATTTATCTCCTTTGAGTTCAACCTGTTGAGACCTATCTATCAAAAATGAGTTTATGAGTTTTACTGCACTTTCCGAAAAACCGCAATAATGCAAAAGAGCCAAAAGAGTTTGATGATTTAACGTATCAAACGCCTTGCTGTAATCTAACATAATTAAAACTGTTGCTCTGCCATTATCCAACTCCCCAAAAATGTCATCCGTCACATCACTCAGAGCGGTGGGACAGCTGTAATTCGCACGAAATCCAGACTGTTTTTCGGGAATAATATTATTTTTACACAAGAAGTATTGCATTTGTTTTTCAAGGCATTTTTCTAAAAATTTTGAGAAAACTGGCAGAATAGAGATGGATCGTAAATGCTCGAAATTAGTTAGATTTTTAATCTTTGGCAACGGAATTACTTTGGCTATTTTCCATTCGCGAGTAAAGTAGGATTTTTGTATGCATACATTCATGATCTGTCGAATAAACAGAACTATGAATGGGCAGCAACCTAAAATTAACGTAATATTAAGTTTGTCCTGACCTTATATCTTATGTTATTTAAAACACTTAGAATGTCTTCGTTATCAACTGGTTGAAATAAGAATAAATTAGTTACAATTTGATTTGATTTATAATGGTTAATTAATTCGAGGTCAGGTAAAAAATGGCTAATACTCGAGTCAATAAAATATTGGTTAATCGCATTGCTGTCATCAAATGTAGATGGTAATATAGGCTGTTTGTTCTTGTTGATATTTAACATTTTAAGTTCCGGAGTTGTTGAAATTATTTTGAAATTTAAAATTAAAATATGCCCTTTTTTCGGCCCGAATCGCACTATTTGTATGATTTCGCAACTGTTTATAATAATCTCGGTGTTCCGGTGCTCTTGTTCTACGAAATCGATTCAACGCCGCGTTTCTCAGTTTTTGCATGAAACGAATGTTCTCGGTAATCCATGGGACATACGATTTTTTTTTACCTTTAACGATTTTTAAAGGCGCGTGAATATCATAGAGGTATAATAAATTATTTGTTAAAAATTACACTTTTTTATCTATGTCTTGAAGATAGTAAATTTTGTGCCATGGAATTAATTCAAGGTCACGATTAAACTGTTATCAGAATTCGAAAAAATCAAATCTATGATCGAATGACCAACTGCTGTTATTCTTGTAGGAGAATTTATAATTTGTTTAAGACTAAACGACTCTGTCAGATTAGCAAGATTACTTGCGTTATTAGATTGGGTATCGTACATATTCACATTAAAATCGCCCAGGCAGAAAAGTTGATTACTTTGTGCAGAAAAATTAGTTAAGCAGTCTTCGAAATGATTTAAAAACTGGTTGTAATTTGACTTAGGAGGTCTATAAATATTTCCGATTATAACATCTTCCCCCGATATATTTATTTGAATCCAAATTTGTTCTAAAAAGTCATTTGTTTCTTGAAGTAAAATGCGGAATTCTATATTACTTTTTACATACACCGCAACGCCCGCTCCTCTTGATGGCCGATCCTGTCTGATCACTGTAAAACCGGGAATGTCTATAATTTCATGATTTATTTGATTATTCAGCCAACTTTTAGAAATACCGATTATATCATATTTAGCTACTTCCAAATGATCCGCAAAAATATTAAAATTATTAGTGAGTGACCTTAGATTTGGATGTGCTAGTGAGAACATAATTCAGAAAATTATGGAGGAGAAGGAGTGAGGAAAACTATAGTAAAGAAAAATAATAGAAAGGAGAAAAAGATCAAGTTTCAAGTGCTATTCTATGTGATAAACTAACCTTAATTATTAGTATGCGGATTTCTGCACTAGATACGCAACCCGTTTTTTTCAGGCTGTCTTACGGAAATGGGATTTACCCATCTTCTTGGAAAATCGCTCGAGTGCAACCTGTTCCAAAAAAAGGCAAGAAAACCACGCCTTCAAATTATCGCCCAATTGCCTTGCTTCCAATAATCTCCAAAGTCATGGAACGTGTAGTCAATGAGCAACTACTCCAGTACCTCGAGAACAACAGAATAATCAACGATAATCAATACGGCTTTCGCAAAAAGAGATCGACAGGAGATATATTGGCCTATGTAACTCATATATGGAGTAAGGTAATTGAGAACTACGGAGAGTCTCGAGCGATTGCGTTGGATATTTCGAAGGCTTTCGACAGAGTTTGGCATGACGGACTGCTCAACAAACTGCCGTCCTTCGGACTTCCAGCCTCTCTCTGCAGCTGGCTTGCCAGTTTCCTTAAGAACGGATCTCTGCACGTTGCAGTTGGTGGACACATCTCAGACACATTCACCATTAACGCGGGCATGCCTCAGGGCGCAATACTTTCACCAACACTGTTTCTCATCTATATTAATGACCTGCTGACCGAAACGAATAATCCTGTTTACAGTTTTGCAGATGGCAGTACCCTTGTCTCCCAATTTAGATCAGCAAAACCTTTACCAGCGACTGAGACTTATCATCGCAGACAGGATCAGATTACAGCAATTAATCAAGACCTGGAGAAAGTTCAAACTTGGAGCGACAGAAATTTGGTCCAGTTCAATGCTGCAAAGACCCAAGCAGCCACGTTTACCAAGAGGGCCAATACGGCGGGCCCTGACATCATTATAGCAGGATCGTCCTCGTCAACCGGACTGCTGGGTGTCTCGGTCAACAGCAATATGTCTTGGCATGACCACGTTGCTAACATCGCAAAATCAGCCTCCCAGAAGCTTGGTACGCTATTTCGCAACAGAAAACTATACACCGCAGCAGTTGCTTGCGCAAATAAGACCATGCTTAGAATATTGCTCACACATCTGGCGTGCCGCACCAAAGCACACACTAAAGCTGCTGGATTCCATTCAGAAGAGAGCTATGCGTCTCGTCGGCGACCCGGAGTTGACCTGGAATTTGGATAGTCTGGAACACTACAGACATGTGGCCGAGATGTCCCTGTTTTACAAATACTTTCACTGCAGATGTTCCCAGGATTTGGCCCACCTCATCCCGCCCCTGGCAGCGCCTATCAGATGGTCACGACAGACGGCAAGAGCGCACCAGTTCGTCGTACAACTGGAAATACCTAGAACATCGCTTTACAAGTACTCCTTTGTCTGGCGCACTGCATCACTGTGGAACCCACTCCCAGGACATCTGTTTCCACCTAATTACAACCTACAACTATTCAAGAACCGTGTCAATCAACATCTTCGCACACACACCGCTCGGTGGCGTGGAAAGTCTTAAAGAACCAGCAGCTTTTTTATTTTTATCAACACTGTCACTAAATTGGTAATAGCGTTAAAGATTGCAAGTTGTGTAGGCTAATTCAGTCTAAACCCGTATTGCTGTTCTGCTAGGACGTTGTGTTGTAACCACCGATCTCCATATATGGATAAGCACAAACCGTCTGCATGCGTCGAAAAATCGTACCAATCATGGGGAAAAAACCGGGTTCTGCGTCGGACAGAACTGAAAATAGGATAATTTTACTCATGCGCACAAACACCGAGAAGCGACAGAACGAAATCAGCTCATAAAGCTTTTACAGTTCGGTAATCAAAAATATTATCAAATTTCTCTGACCTTGCTTGTTGCTTGCGCTTGAAATAATTCTTTTTTCTGTTTGCCGTAATGGGTTTCGGCGTTTCGTTTCGTTCACTTATTGAAGTACGTACGTGCGTCTGAGTGGTTTATATTATCGTTTTCGTTGAAAATAACTAATTTACTCCTGGACATCTAGTTTAGTTTATTATTATAATAGTTCGTTATTAGTGTATTTTGTTAGTGTATAAGTTGGTGTAGACGTTAGGAATATGATTTAAAGACAAAAGACCTTAAAAGACAATGGCGTCAACTGCCAAGGCCAAAGAAAATACTCAACGGTGTTTGATTTGGTGTTGCCAAAATAAGGGTAGAATACCAGGGATTTCTTATTTTAAGTAAGTATCATTTCATTTTAAGGATAACTGCAGCATTACATACAAAATATGGGAATAATATCTTAAAAAGGGTTTATTTACTGTCACGATGCATAAATAGCAGTGAGTTTATTCGGTTTTATCATTTTGTAGTAAAAGAGTTTTCTTATAGGTAGGATGGATTTTAATTTACTTTGTTGAGGAGCTTTGATGCTCTAAACAGTTTTTTTTAGATCGTTAAATGGGTAATTGTTCCCCATACTTGTTTCTGCTATTTTAAATGATTTTTAAAAATTGTTTCACATACTACATATATGTGTTCAATAATATAGAAATGATCGTGGGGGGAGCTTTAATTTTTTTTCCAATATTTACGCCCTTCTTTTAAAAATCTAGGATAGAAAAGTGTAGTGAGTGACGTAAAGTACAATTTGTATGTCTTTTCTATCTGTAAAGGTAAAGAAAAATAAAAGAAGGGAGTAAAAATTGGAAAAAAATGTTAAAGCTTCCCCCACGGATTATTTCTATGTTGAACCTATAGAACAGTCTGTAAAATATTTTTAAAAAAATCTATTAAAATAGCAGAAACAGGTATACGGAACAATGAGGAAGTTTCATCAATTTTTCGATAGCCCATGAAAACTAAGTGGACACGTGTTTTTTCTTTTTTTCAGAAGGCGAAAAATGAGGCAGATACGCCTTGAAATTTGCTTACCATGCATAGTATATCTATATATACAAAACTAAAAACTGGCATAGCTCTCTAATATTCATATCTAGTGGAAATAAAAAAATACGTATCGATTTTTTTTCACTGTTGTAATAAAAAATAATCAGTTTAATTTCTCAGGAATCTTCCTAATTACTCTTAAATGTCTTAAGGTTTTCATGAGCATTTAGACATGTGTATAGTCTTAAGAATTTTGTATCTTGGTACATACTACCTACATATTTTGTATTATTGGCTTTTTCCAAATAGACTACTACTACTACCCAATGTAAGTTAATGTAAATAAAACGTTTATATCATGATGTTTTGTTTTAATAAACCTTTCTTTGCCTCAAAGTTATTTTAGCTATTCAATCCAACAAAAATTCATATTTTAAAAAACTAAGAAAGGGTGTATTTCTTGCCTACATATTGTGTAATTGTGTATGTAATGTGTGAATGCAAAATACTTTAACATTACAAATCTCTTTTAAAAGTAGTACCTATTCAAGACTAACTTAAAGAGAAAGTAAAAATTAAGGCAAACGGATATAAAAAGGGTTTTATTAGGAGGTGCTTCCATTTTTTAATATTTTTGAATCAAAGGGATGATTTTAAAAAATATATATATTTGAAGATTTACAAGTTTCAGTGCTGCGCCTGTGTTACACCAGATTTTACAGTATAAATCATTCAAATTTTCTTGGTCATAAAATCATTTTGGGCAAACTAGTTAATATTTTTAACAAAAAAAAAATGCATGCCACACATAAAGAATGTAAAAATTAGGTAGGTACCAAAATATTTGGTAGTATTTTTTTTGCATACCTATCAATGGTTTATTCCTTAAACATAATTATATACTTACTGTCATATTTTTACATTTTTTAATTGGTTTTTGTGTCGCCCAGAGACGAGGAAAGAAATAGTTTTTATTTTTTTTTGTCTCCAAAACAAAGCAAGATTCGGAAAAAATAGCAAAAGTTGTATATTTTATCGGTTGGTCTATTCTATTTCTTTTAAAAACCAATGGCTTGCAATTTTTGTGTTAAATATATCATCTATCAACTTGCTTTTAAATTTTTGGTAATATATACAACGGCAAAAATATTTTTCCAAATTCTTAAAATTCGGACCTGTCGCTTATTCGCGGCCATGCGGTGATGAAGCACGTGGAACCGATCGATAACCTGCTAATTGAAACTGCGCAGTCTCAGAATTACCTTCTTTTGTTTACATCTGAAGGCGCATGAATCAGTATGATTTGGATCGCTTTGTGCTTATCCATATATGGAGATCGGTGGTTGTAACCCCATATTTCTGGAATAAATGACCTGTTCAACACCGAAGATAAGAGAGAGACCGATCTATAATTTGCATGACTTATTTGTCTCCCTTTTTGAAGATTGATATCAAATTTGCCATCTCTCATTGACAATGTAAGCACTATAATCGGAATTCCATCCAAGTCAATTAAAAGTTATTAGGCAAGCTTATAATAACCAGTGCCCATCTTCGCATTTAGGTAAAACTGTAGATTTTTGTTTTTATTTGTGACCGTTTATTTCATTGGCTAAGTATTGAGGTCTCATTCCATTATACTTGTTTGGATAATTTACACATGAATGCAACAGGTGGTGATCTTGGATTTCAGATTGGTTTGGGTTATATATCAACTTGGAACTTCTGAAGGAAACAAATATTTGTGGGCCCTAAGCGACAAACAGGATCGCATAATATCTTTCTCGGTTTGCTTTGATGTAGAATGGCAGTCAAATTCTCTTTAAACAAATAAGTTTGCACCCAGCATACAATCTTCGAATCCCGTATGTTAAGTATGTTGCAAATCAAACAACCATTTCTTGTTAGTTAAGTATATTGCAAGTCAAACAACCATTTCTTGTTAGCTGATTTTATTTTCTCCTGCCATAAATATATCATTGATACAGGTTGTCCTTCGCCTTCAAGTCACATAATTATAATATTTTATTATTTTTAGATATGAACTTAACACATCAATCGAATTTCCCCATGAATCATGTGTAAGCAACATAGCTCTCCAACCTTTACCTATGGAAGACGATTTAAAATGTATTACTGTTGGGAATGATAAAATTTTCAAAATTTGGCAGGTCGTCGAACTAGTGACAGTACACAGTAAGTTTTCTTTGTTTTGATATCCTAAATAACTATGTGTAGCATGTTAAACTTAATTTTAAAACATTTATTGAATTTTGTAGAATGGCATACTAGATGACAATCATTTCATACTCCCCTTCACAACTTTTCTATTTCTCATTTTACTACAATACCTACATTACCGAAATAGAATTTTTGATTAAATGATATCCTGATGATGCTAACATGGTTAGCGAAATGCGCGCAGGAGATGACTAAATTATTTCCTGACGGTGCTAACATGGTTCGATATTGTGGATAAAACTGTGTTGTAGTGCATTTTGCCAAAGGCTCCAACCCCAACTTTGTAATTCTTATTTTATGAAATTAATTTTTTGAGGCATTGGATATTCACATAAATCGAAATTTTTTGGGTCAATTAAAACGTTTGTGTCACTTTGTGGCCCGGACAGTGAACACGATTCGACGATCTTCTAAAGTAGTTGGTGGAGGAATTTTCGAAAATTCGAAATATGGAATGAAAGTTTAATTTATAATCCTATTATCTCTAGCCGTTTCACTTCAATATCTTTAAGATATTTGATATGTTTAAAGACATGATTTTTTTTCAGCTCTATGTAAAGATTTTTAAGTTTAATTATTTGTTAATTCAAAAGTTATGCCTTTTCAACTTTAGCGAGCTATGATTTTTTTTGAATACCATAGGTTTTGTTCAATTGCAGTATATACTTGGTTTTTACCCAACACGGACGAAAGGCATGCAGTTATTTAACGACTTCTTGCGGTATTTGTAAATAGTCATGATGGGCTATTATATGAATTATAAGCAAACTTTCGAAAATAAGCGCAAACTAAACAAATATATGTACAAAAAATATTAGTACACCGAAAGAGGAATTACCATTCAACGACGAGCAGGAATGTTTATATATTTTTTTCATCACTTAACTTATTTGGACGGAAAAGTTCGGCCTAAGTTTTTTTCGTGACAAATTTGTATTGCGCTTATGTGCGAATATGATTGTAAAACTTTATTCTATGAAAGTATAGAAAAGTGCACTTTTGCTCATGCGCGCTCGCCAAATTACACTTTTACGCCCGCTCGTAGAAAAAAATACTATACTGTAACTAGAGATAATAGGATTATAAATTAAACTTTCATTCCATATTTTTCGAAAATTCATCCACCAACTACTTTAGAAGATCGTCAAATCGTGCTCACTGCCCGGTCGACAAAGTGACACAAGTTTTAATTGACCCAAAAAATTTCGACTTTTCTTTTCCGCGTTCGAGCTGACCGAACTTGGTTACGCGTCAATCGTTCACCTGCAATCGCGTGCAGAAATTTTCTGAACCTGTTAGGTATATAGCTAATTATGGCGTGCGTTGTGATATTTAGAGAAAGTGTTACCTACAAAGCCATTTCTGAAAAGTAAATGAGAGCCGTAAAATTGTGCAAACTGCTTTATTAAACCAAATATGCAAATCGTCCTAAAAGTTTTCACTTTTACAATTTGCTTTTTATAACTCTTATTAAGAAGCCTAATATATACAATATACAGGATACAGGATGAACAAAAAATATATTTTAGCTTGACAAAGAAAAAATTTACATAAAATATTATTTTATTGTACCCTGTATATGTTGTTAATTTATAAAAGACAATTTTCTTATCAAAAGATCATATAAACGTTTCTAAGAATGTTATACAAAGTATATACCTTCAAAAAATAGCTTCATCAATAATTAACCAGCAATAAATTAAAAGTCTATTTTGATTAATTCATTAAATGCTTTATTCTGTAGCAATTTTTTACACTTACATGATCTATAGTGAGATCAGTTCACGCTCAAATGTTAGCGTGGCGCTTATGGAGAATGCCGTTGCCAAGTTAACGTACAATTTGTAAAGTGAGGGTTGATCGATACGGCATACCTAGTCTTTCTCTCTCAAGCCACCGTCAATCGGGGGTGACAGAAATTTGACGTCACGGACGTACGTTAAGCTGCGCATGATAGGTAGGATATCGTATGATATTCCTCATCTGTCAAAGTGTCAAATATATATTTATTTGAAGTTCGTCCAACGTATTTTTCTATTTTTATTTGTGATTGTTATCGTCGTTGAAAATGCCTGGACAACGGTACACTGAAAATGAGCAAGTTCTGATTTTAAAACTAATGGACTATTTTAATAGCGAAAAGCAGCAGGAAAACGCTTTTACCAGTGAGTGCCAGTATATGTAAGTTGATACAAAAGTGCAGTTTTAAAAATATATAAAGAGTAGGATTATCCCATTATACTACTTCTTAAACGTAGTCCTATTTGTATTTAGCATAATTTTAAGTCTTAAAAATTGTTTTTAAGCGTTAAAAACGCGACCTTGAGAGTTTCCAATTAGAAAAGGAAGGCTCTTTCTTTAAGTCTCTGGTTTGGTGCCGTCTTTGTCATTTTCCTTAAGAAAGAAAAATGGGAGTGTTCTTTCTTAATTTCACTGTCTAAATTTCGAGATGAATTTATAAGATCT
>JAEQML010079086.1:0-12135 GCA_016904865.1 Pissodes strobi | reverse complement strand
AAAGAATTTACCACTTCCACATAACTACATTATGGTTTCTTTTGATGCATCTAACCTTTTTACTATAGTACCAAAAACAGAGGCGGTACAACTTGTAGGTGACCTTCTTATTTCATGTAACCTTAATGTTCAACAAAAAATTAATTTATTATATCTTCTCAACCTTTATTTGTCTTACGACTTTTTTAAATTTAACAACAAATATTATAAACAACCAGATGGCCTAGCAATGGGCAGCTGTCTTTCACCTTTTCTAGCAGATGTTTTTATGAATAATATCGAAAACCTACATATAGTCACTCCTGACAATCGAGAAATTCTTCATTGGTTCCGTTATGTAGAGGATTGTCTTTGTTTCCTGGACTGCGATGCTCAGGGTGTTAATGCTCTTTTGGACAAGTTAAATATCATCCACCCGAACATCAGGTTTACAATCGAACTTGAGACTAATAAAAAACTTAATTTTCTAGAAACACTGTTCGTAGAACTTTGGACAGTCTTCATTTTTCGATTTACAGGAAACCTACTCAAACGGATCATACTATATCTTATCTACCCCACCATCCGTGGTAACACAAAATGGCAGCTTTTCATTCCTATGTCAATAGGTTACTTAATTATACATCTGTCTACTATTGAATAAAGCAATGAAATTAATATAAATAAACAGATTCCTTTTAACGACCACTTTGATCCCAGTCTTGTTGACAATTTAATCACTTTAAAAAATATCAAAAACTTAGAAAGGAACTTTCTCATATCTCATACAAAAAATACTTCTCCATTCCTTTTTTACACAGATACGAATAATAAAATTTCCAAAACTATTCGCCATTACGTCAGTAATTCTCTGGTCTCTTTTAAAAACAAAAATAAATTACAAACCTTTTTAAATACCACAAACGATAAATTAGATACTCTCTCAAAAAGTGGAATTTGTAAGTTGTCATGCAATTCTTCGAAAGCACCTACATCGGTAGAACTTGTAGACCACTCAGAGTCAGTATCAGCGAACACATAAATAGGAATAACTCTGCTTTTGGAGAACATTTCCGAAATCATAACCATGGTTACAGAGATCCATAACGAGCTGCTTATAAACAACCATTGCCTTAACATTAAGGTTAATTACAACAGATATTACATTCCATTACACAGGAGACTTTTTGACTAATGTTCCTTTGTGTCCACACATTTGAGAAGGGAAGAATTTCACTTGTTCAAAGACTCCCTTTTATCGAATTTTTGAACGATTTTTAACGATATTTTATAAGGTAAAGTAATTTAATTTATTTTCATCTCTACAACTCACATTTTGAGTGGAATCAGCCTTGCCCATCTCTTATACACTGGATCTAAATACTCTTAACAAAACATTTTTTTACCTATCGTCAAATATTAATTAGGCAACCCAAAAAGGGTTCACTCCACTCCTGTGGATCGGGTTGGGTTGGGCTGATATCTGCTTTCTTTTATTTTTTCTCAATTTGTTCGAGTTGAGTTAGTCTAGGCTAATATCATCTCTTAATTTAGTCTACTATTATTCACTTTATTGAGTAACTTTTTCTTTTTTCAAAAACAATTTTCAACGCCATCACTAATATATTCAATTAAAATTTCAAATATGCTTTGCTAATTCAGGCTACATAATATTTATCATATCATATTGTTAATCTCATCTAGCTTAGTGACAGCCAGTCTGTACTTTGGGAATACCTTAGACAATTAGGTACTTTTATTTATGTTTATCTTCTAAACTTGGGTTTTTAAAATTTATAATTACCGCCAATTCGTATCACTTCCTGCATCATCAGGCCACTTGTCAAGACTGTCAACAGCGACACATTTCTGAATTTTGTGAAATTTTGATGTGACCATTGTCGATTTGTGTTGTTTGTTTGTCTTCATGGATACGTTCTTTTTTTCCATTGACAAGTAAGTGAAAGAATTCCTACTATTTTCCTTTCATTCTACTCATCAAAACAATCACAAATAAAAATCATCATTCTCAATTTCCACTTTTAATTAACCCCTTTCAAATTCTAACAAATTTAGTATCTAAACATAACAATGTCAATTGTATCATTTTGTTTACCTAAAAATTCTGCCCTCTCTGACTTTCCACCAATGGGTATTTTACTTACTTTTCAAGAAACACTGATGATGGCTTAGACCGAAAGCACTCTGTTACGCTAGTTTAGGAGGTTCTTTTGGATTAAAAATTTTGCATGGAATACAAAGGGTGTTTCATTTATTATGTTTCGTACATCCACACAGCCTTTTCTCTTCATTTATATGTGTTGTGTTTGAAAACGTACAAGGCCTTTTGGTTATACCGTTTTCAATTTGATGTATTTTTTTTGTCTCTTTGCCTATGTCGTTGATTTCCAGATTGTTCAATTTAGTTATTTCAATAGTTATTTTCTTAAATGACGCATTCCCGTACGTGACTGCCCTTGCCCGATCGCATATTGGTATTTTATACTATTATAGAGAGCAGCTGTATTCTCATTCGCAGTATATGACTGTATGTTAGGCGCAATTTCAAAATACAATATACCGCGACTCAGACCACGACTTTGTTTTAACGGTCTGAAACGCAATGGGGTAGTTTGGGTTAGTTTTAGTTAGATAAACTGACCTAAGGTAACACATAATGGGTTTCAGACCGTTAAAACAGCGTCGTGGTCTGAATCAGAATCGGAATCGCACTATATATTGTATTTTGAAATTACGCCTACCATAAAGCCATAGTATACTGCAAATGATAGTAGAGCTGCTCTGAATAATAGTACAATATGCCAATACGTCACCGGAACACAGACAGCACCCGATATCGTCAGAATATTCTATTATCATCCAATAAAGGATTAAAATATTTCAAATATTACCGGAATATTTTAATTTTGCTCTGTCCATGTCACTTCTTGGATGTTACAGGCAGGAATAGTTATTTTCCTAACTAGTGCGGAAAGTCATACTTTTCCGCACGCGATTGCAGTTTGCCGAACGACGCGCAGCGGAGTTCGGCAAGCAGTCGAGTGAGGAAAAGAGACTTTCCGCATGAGTTAGGAACAAAATTTTTTCTACAAGCACCTAAATCAAAAATTGAACCGTCTATTTTGTTTTATTTGGGCAAATAGAATAGTTATTTTTATTCGCTTGAGAAACATAGATTTTTTAGACAAGATTTTATTTAAAAAGCATAAAACAATAACAATTTAATAGCAGTTATTGATATTTATGATACTGGGTGTCCCAAATTTCTAGCTATATTTCTTTTGTATAATAATTCTTTAATAATTATAATTAGTTTTCCGCTTTGTTATAACGAACATGACGTGTTCCCCTAAATTTGGTATTATCAATATAGAAGTTACTGTGTGACAAATTTGTATACTTTTTTGATATTTTTACTTTTCCGCACTAGTGCGGAAAAGTAGTGCGGAAAAGTACTTTTCCGCACTAGTGCAGAAAAGTGGCACTTTCTAAACTAAATTGAGTGCGGAAAAGTGAACTTTTCCGCACGCAAGTAGAAAAAATGTGTTTCCAGCAAAAGTTTGGCAGTCTCTTCTTGAGAGGAAATATAACTTCCATCCCCTTTCCGGAGACTTCCAGGTTGTCGACTGGGATCTCTAGAGAGAACCTCACCTATTCTAGCTGCCTCTTTTGTGGTAGCTATTTCGCTGCAGAAATTCATCCGTGCTCCTTTGCTCCTGACATGTTTTTTTTAAAGTTTGCTGATGTCTAGATGGTTCCCAGTTTCCTGTTCTTTTTGCTTTGTTGAAAGCATCTCTAGCCGTTTTTCTAAGGTGTTCTAGTTGTTCCACCACGGAGCTCCGCTTTTGTTCCTGCCTTGTGCAAAGATCAGGCGGCAGGAGCTTTGATACGCTGTAATGATGCTTTTTTGCAACATTTCGCATCTTTGTTCGACTTTTCCATGCTTTCTAAAGTTTCATTTGGTATTCTGTTTAAACTTTCGGTTTTTATGCATATTCAGCTTCATATCTCGAGAACGGTTAGGCGTATTTACCTCAAATATTTTATTTCGTATTAAAAATTGAGATCTTCGACTTTTCTAAAAGGTGTTTTCACGTTGGAGCGATAGAAAGCGAGATAACAAAATCCGTGACCTCTTATATCTCACGAAACTCCAGTGCACCGCGTCGGTGACGTAACTTTCAGGAATTGCGTTCTGGATTATACCTTGATCGTTTCGGCATCTGAACGAAATTCACAGCATATTCGTGGTATGTAGTGGCAGAGGTGCCGCGAATCTAGTATTAGTACCAATTCATTAGCAAGTTGTACCATAATTATTATATCATTGAATATTAATTTCTTTAATTTTCCTTAATTATGGTTCGTATATACGTTAGCCTACTACGGTAGTATCGTCTATTGTTTGTTTTTTATTTGGTCTTGAATTACTCATTTAAATGTACAAAATATCACGCTACATAGTGTCAATTAAGTACTACTGAATGTATGCATGCTATTGAAGTCTTCTAGAAGCAATCCAAAATCCAACGCTGAGTATATAGGTAGGTTAAAAGGGGTCCTGCTCACATGTTTTCTGGTAATTTGTAGCAGTCGGTTGAAATTATATTTTTAATTTGTAATCTTAGAGCAAGGTTGGTAGATCCTCTGCCAACCTTGATCTTACAGGCCATTCTCATGGAATTTTTAAGTTTCAACGATAAAGATAGTTTCTTGTATAACTCATTTTCCGTTATCGGAATCGTTGTTTGCTCAAACAACGTCAAAATATATTTTTGAGTATAATTGAATTTTGTTAGAACTTCCATATTTATATATAACCCTTTTCAGTAATTAACATCATGCCTTGAGATAAATATTAAATAATATTTGAACATTGCTTTGATGAATTTAATATTTATAGAGAAAAACTTATATTTTTGCTTAGAATGGTTTATATGGCTGGACATTATTATGTTGTGTTATCTTAAATTTACCAATCTAACAGTCTGCAAATTAGATTTTTCTTAGCAAATTACTCTGATTTGACCACTTTAATCAAATTCCTACCTAGAACCAGGGCCGCCGAGAGCCGAAACGGGACCCGGGACTCTTCAGCTTTTTGGGCCCCTATACTGTCTATCATCAGTAGAAAAGTAGGAAGCCCGTTGCCGGAGGCAAATTTTTCCACGTGCCACGCCCAATAACGTTCATTTTGAGCCTTCAAAAACTGTAGGCATAAAGCCTTAAATTTCCAGACGCATGTGAGATGTGGAGGATGGAAGAGTGTTGCAGGAAAATTTCATCAGTTTTTGGAATGTGTACAAAACTTCACAATAATAATCGCCTATCTATAGTATTGTTGCGGCTACCCTAACAACCATCCGAACGTTTTTGTGCTACCCTATAGGACTTGCCTTGTAGCGTACCGTGTTTATGTATGAGTCATCGCCGCCCGGCCAGCTGCGAAGCGTCAGGATCGCTAGAATTATCTCGATGGCCTCGTCGAGATCATATAGAGTGGCGTCGGAATACTTCCCGAATATTCGTGATAGATTTAAGATTATATATAAGCAGACCTAAGGCGAATGTTGGTTAGTCGGGAGTCAGTTAGTTCAGTTAATCATTGAGTGTTAAAGTGTAAAGAGATATTAGTTGGAAAGTTATAAGACTAGTTTAGTGAGTTCAATTGTATACAGTGGTAGATAATAAAGAGTTTATTAGTTGAAAACAGTAAAGTTGTAATTCTGTTAAGAGCCCACGGGAAAAACGTAACAGTTATTTTCACAAAACTTCTCTAGACCTTATTGGAATAATTTTAATGCAGGTTTTGTTACGTGTGACGCACTTGTCCTGTCTATCCCATTCCAAATTGGGAAAATTAATAAAAAAACATTTTTTATAGTTAAATTGTAAATAATTATTTATTGACATACATAAAAATGAAAACGTAATTAAAATAAAATTTATATATTTAGGCCAGCTAAACGGGTTTACACGTTAAAATTTACTTTTCTTGCCTTTTTAACTGTAAACCCTCTAATTAAATAAAATTAGAACAAATATCTTCTTTGATACTTATTATTGCTAAATTCGAAAGCCCCGATTCTTCCTTGGGTATTGTGAACCAGAAAATCTCTTTCGGTCATCAGCCATGTAAAACAAAAAACTAAATTTAAAAATTTTGACAAAAATTTAAACCATTTATTTTTTAATAAAAAATATCATTAGGATGGAACTTATTGCAATAATTGTACAGGTCCGGGCCAGCATTTCACCTTTCGTCTTCTGTTAGTGATTAAGTTAGGATTTTAATATTTTTCCCATTGCACACTCTATCTGTTTAAATAAAAATTACTTAATTAGTAACTGAGATACAGAACACAGGAGGTGGGATGCAGGATACTATGTACTATTAAAACTTACCATTCACAATCACAAGACTAAATAGAAATAAATAAAATAAATACTAATAGCAACAGGCAACTGATATAGCTCGTTCGCAATCTATAATTTTTAGTTTTTTATTATTCAATAGAAGACCTCCAAAGCATTGTCCCGTCTGCCATCCCCCCCCCCCCCCCCCCCCCCCCCCCCCCCCCCGCCCAGAACATACTTTCACAGGCTTTGGTTAAACTAAAAGTGTCTTGGGTATAGTTTACCAATTGTTCTAGTAATTTACGATAATTTCTAGGCTTCCTGACATTGTTCGGAATGCTCGTGTAGTTGCATATTTGCCCATTGCCATTTTAAGAATAAAGTTCTCATCTTGTGGTTATTGTTATTAATTATTATTGTTATATATTTTTTTTGATGTCACTATAAGAAGAAATTAAGCGGTTAGTATAATAAAGTTTTATCACGATGACTGGGGTCATGTCAATCATTTTTCTTTTCGGTTAATATTATGTCTTACTAAATACTGATCAATTGTAACATATTAAGTATGAAAACCTAGAGAGTAGAGTTTTCAGCACATGTTTTACAATGTAATATTATCCCATATTCTAATTAAAGAGTTTTATACGCACCCTTAACAAGATCGCAATAATAACATATGTATTATTATTGTACATATCAGCTTTTGCAAAAAGATCCTTTAGGGAATATTTTCGTTGTTTGTTGTTTGCTTATAGCATTTTCCACAATACAATTTCTTACGAAAATACATTATATTATAGCATACAATTTGTGTAAGATACCTATTTCGCGAAGCTTTTCAAAGAGTCCCACTTACATCGGGTCGACCACAATTCATTTTCTGTTAGCAAGCAATTTCACACCTACAAGATCATTTATGTGCCTTTATGCCAATTGAGATGATTTATTTGAGATTTAAAGGTAATATAAAATCTTCTCCAATAATACAGTTCTGCATTTCGTTAAAACTCCATATCTATGATTTGGAAATAAAATATTTAAATATTTTCTTATACAAGGTGACTTACTGACTCATTACACCGAGAGTTAGTCGTGATTTGATACCTTAATTATCATCATTGAAATTTTTATTATTAAAGTTGATGTAATAAATAACATGTAAGCTTTCAATATTTAGAAAATCCGCTTGTTATATTATGGGCAACATGAACTAGCGCCGATATTTTAACGAAAAATAATGGAAATTTCGTATTTTCACTAGAATGTAATAGTATATTGTGCAAATAAGACTTTTCACACGAATGAGACATTTTGGTGACACGAACCGTAGGCGAGTGTCATAAAGTCTCATGAGTGTGAAAAGTATTTTCAGCACGTGTAGCACACTATACTTTTTCTTCGACTGCTACATACAGGGTGTCCCACTGGGAAGGTGGTAGAAAATTGCATGTTATATAGGAAACTTTTTTATTATTGATTTATCAGAAAATTTTATTCCTAGCGAAAGAAGCTACGTGAGTAAGAGATTCTCGCTAAATTATAACTCGGGGCACCGTCCTAAAATGGGGCCACCGGTTTAGGGTCCCTATTTTCCAAATATTTTGAAAAATATGCTCCGGGGGCTAAGCCTTAAAATGAGGCCCCAGGGGGGCGAAACCGTAGAATGTGGCCTATGGTACGGGAGTCCCATTTGTTAGAGATTTAGGAAGGAGCCCCTGGGGCGAAGCCCTAAAATTCGGTCACAAGCCTTAAAAGGGGGCCCCTGGTATGAGAGTGCCATTTTCTACAATTTTGCAAAAAAGGGCTCCTGGGGGGTAAAGCCCTAAAATTGGGCCCCCTTTTTTAGAGATCTGGGACTGGGACCTCTGAGGGCGAAGCTCTAAAACGGAGACGAAGCCCTTTAATCTAAATACCCGAATAAGCGTGTGCCGTGTGAAAATCATACTTTGCACACGCTGTGTGCAAAGTATACTTTTCACACGATGTTTGAAATGTCCAGTTTTCAAGAGCAGTTGTTAGTGCGTTTTTGTCTATTTTCAGGGCAGTCGTAGAAAAAGGTGATTACATCTGCAAAGAGCACCGACTATTTCATTCTGCTTGCTGGCGGATAATTCTGTGAACGCTATTATTGTCAACAAAATTATTCCTCTTTAGAACATAATTGTGAGGGATTGAAGGAAACAGGCAACACCAGAAAACCGAACTACTGAAGACCGGCATCGATAGCAGCCAAAAAAATAAACGATCCCATGCACCAAATCCAACCGGATCGCAAAGACACAACTAATTCACTATGACAGGCAGGATGTTTTTGAAGTAAAACTTCTTTATCTACTTTCATTTAGTAATATGAATTTTACAGTTCTATAAATCATTTTGTAAGGGCACCTATTACAGAACTAGTGCTGTAATAGATGCCTTTACAGCACTAGTGCTAAAATGAAAAAAAAAACGGTTTTATTAACATTTTGCTGTAAAATAAAACCACACTTTTTAGAAGAATGATTTATTTATTATTAACAATTATAAAATTAATTATCAATTATTAATTAAAAATAATTATTATTAAATTATTACACTTAAGGTTTATTATAAACATTAATAATACACTTTTTACATTTAGAAATTTGTATACCAGAAGTGGATGTGATGGAGCCCTTTACGTTCGAATTTCCAATCATTAAATCCGTGTCTGGCCCCATGACCTTCTTTGCTATTTGTTTCTTATTTTCTAAAGAATTCTCAACGTAGCCTTCTGCCGTAGAAGAGGATTTCCAGCCCCCATGACGCTTTAACATCTGCATATCGGCACCACCATCAACTAGAATGGTGGCTCAGGACCTCCTAAAACAATGTCCAGGGTATACTTCGGGATTCGTCAATCCAAGTTTTGTTGCAATCCTTTTTTGGTATACTTCCAAAACTATTAATTCCGACAGGCTGGGAGGTACATTTTCCTTTTCCGTAGAATACAAAGAACCGCCTGTGAGTTGCATTAAGAGGACGAAGGTTAGCATATTTTCGAAAAATACTTAAACAGTTGACACATGTCACATTTCCTTCTGTTATAACAAATTCTCGGATAATTTTGGTTTTCGAGCATGGAATCACAATTTTTATATACAAATCATTGTATTCAATATGATCCAACATTAACTTACTTAGTTCTTCGCGCCGACAAGCTGTCTCGGTCAACAGCAATATGTCATGGCATGACCATGTTGCTAACATCGCAAAATCAGCCTCCCAGAAGCTTGGTGCACTATTTCGCAACAAAAAACTCTATACACCGCAGCAGTTGCTCTTGCTGTACAAAGCGCAAATAAGACCGTGCTTAGAATATTGCTCACATATCTGGGGTGCCGCACCAAAGCATACCCTAAAGCTGCTGGATTCCATTCAGAAGAGGGCTGTGCGTCTCGTCGGCTATCCGGAGTTGACCCGGAATCTGGATAGTCTGGAACATCGCAGACATGTGGCCGAGATGTCTCTGTTTTACAGATACTTTGACGGCAGCTGTTCCCAGGATGTGGCCCGCATAATCCCGCCTCTGGCAACTCCTGTCAGACAGTCCCGACAGACGGCAGGAGCGCACCAGTTCGTCGTACAACTAGAAACATCTAGAACATCGCTTTACCAGAACTCCTTTGTCTGGCGCACTGCATCACTGTTTACTCACTTCCAGGACATCTGTTTCCCACTAATTACAACCTCCAAATATTCAAGAACCGTGTCAATCAACATCTTCGCACACACACCGCTCGTCGAGCGCCATAGGATCTCCCTTTAGTGTGTATGCCACTGCCACAAAAAAAAAGCCCCAAAAATACCGATTATCATAACAAATATGTAAGTAAATATGTTTTATCATCTGCAGTAGTAAGAAACTTACATACGTCTTCCTTTGTAAAAACTTTGGACTTTTTGGCTTTGTAACCCTCTGAACTTGTTTTCAAAAGTGCGATTAGTTGAGAAAATCTGCTTATATCTTGATTTTTCTTGACTGAAATCATAGTTCTCAACATTGAGTAGTGAGTGCATAGTGTAGATGGTTTCTGGGAGCGTTGCTTTCCGGAAATATAACCCAAAAGGATTTTCTCAGACACCTCCTTTATTTTGTTAGCTTTGCACCAATCTTCAAACTTCTGGTACTCCAACTCATACCGCGCCTTGGATTTTGTCGGAACTAAACTTGAGATCACTTCGTTTGCCGCTGCTTCTATATCAGAGGGTAAACTTCCATCAGAATCGCTCATTTTGAAAAGCGCTTTTTATATTTTTGGATTTGTTTCACAAAGTTTCGACAGTAACCATGCGAAAGGTAACATAAAAAACTTGATTAGTAAACTTAATAGCAGGTGCATTTTTACAGGTGCCTTTTTATTTTTAAAAATGCCTTTTGCCAAATATTTTTATTCATAGATGAAAGTAGATAAAATTTTGTACAATATTCTTGCTCTAAATTCATATTACTACACTCAATGTTTTATCAAACTCGGCTGCCGCCTCGTTTGACAACTTTAGCATCTCGTGTTGTAATATGAATCGTTACAACACTAATATTGTAAATAACTATTACGCGCCCTGGATTTAGAGAGTGAGGTGATGAATACGTTACCAAATATATGACACGACGGACGAGGCGAAGTCGAACGGAAGTAGAGAGCGAGATATAGCGTCGGTAACGTTAGAATGAGAAAGCCTTATGTGTCGTAGAAACACTGTAGGAGCATGCGAGAGCAGGCTTCGAGCCCAAAGTTTTATAGGCACGGCCCGGCACGAGACCGAATTGGTTCTATCCGGCCCGGCCAAGCCTGGCCTATCCGGATACACTAGGTGGTTTTTAGCGTTTACCAGGTTAAGGGTTTAGGATTGGTAGCGACTAGTTATTTGTCTATCTCTTGTACCTTTCAATCATTTGTTCTGAGAAAAAGATCGTAGTTGCCATAATAATATGTGTAAATTTTCTTTAGCCGGTTAATGACAAAATTCGCCTATTATTAAAATAAACAAAAAATATTAGTATAAAAAACAAAAGAAAATAAAGCAGGTCAGGCTCCGATTTACTTGTTAATTTTGAATTTCCATTCGTATTTGATTTTTTTTTCAATCGCTTAATCACTATAATGCTATCAGGGAATTAAGGCACATTCATATTAGAAAAATTAGCTAAATAAAAAATATAAGATAAATGAAATTGGACAAGATCACTATTTAAAATAATGATAAAATTATATATTACTATATTACAGGGACAAATCGGGCACTCGGGCTTCGTTCGTAGCCGATTTAAACCCTGACGAAAATATTTGGGCTAACCCGGCCCGTACCGGTCTCTCCTTTGTAGGCGTTGCAGCTATTGTATTATATTAAATTATACGTGATGGATGAACAGTGAAGTTTCTCACATATTAATATATTATCTGACATAATGTAAATATTACCAAAAAATTCAGATTTACAAATATGGATGCTTTTCTCCTCCTACATAAAACAGCTGAAATCCATTTAAAACTAAAAACGTTTTTACAAGGATGTTATGGATCAGTGATTTATAGATATTTGTTTTTGGAACTTCTTGGTGTGGATTAATATGAAAGATTACGGGTACGCTATCGAGCATGCATACCGATGCCATAGCGCAACGTAGTTGATTAAGGAAACACTCGAATTTCGTGTCAGGGCGAGATCTGATGTGACGTGAAAGTATTAGCATAAACCTAACTACTCCGAATAGACGCTCAGTTAAACGGTATAAAAACGTATTGTATTTGG
>JAEQML010079085.1:0-12135 GCA_016904865.1 Pissodes strobi | reverse complement strand
TATTCTCAAACAGAGAAAGAAAGCCTAGCCCTTGTCTGGGCAGTAGAGCGTTTCTACTATTATCTATCAGGTTTGGAATTCGAACTAGTAACAGACCATAAACCGTTAGAGGCTATATTCAAACCATCGTCTAAGCCCCCAGCCAGAATCGAAAGATGGGTTCTTAGACTGCAGTCATTTAAATTCAAAATTGTGTACCAATCAGGAAAACAAAACATAGCCGATTCATTATCCAGACTATGCCAGATAAAAAACGAACCGCCATTCGATAAAGAAAATGAACATCATGTTTTCACTGTGTTAGAGAGGCATTCACCACGAGCGATAAAAATATCTCAGGTAGTAGCGGAAAGTCAGCTTGATGGCCAAATAACCGAAGCGGCAAACAAAATAAACAAGGATTGTTGGGAGCCTACAGAGAATAGTATATTATTTTATATGGAGGAAAAGTGATACTTTTCATGGCGCGCTCGTGTTTAACAGCCGAACGGAGTGAGGCTGGTAATAGAGAGCAAGCCATGAAAAGTAACTTTTCCTCCAAATAAAATATGCTGTTTTTTCTTCAAATGTCGACAAATTAATGCAAAAGCATCTCTTTTTAATAGTAATAATATCTATTATTAAAGATAAATGGGTTCGCAAGGCGGCTTAGACCACGGTCGTAGGTGGCCTTGCTTAGACTGGTGTCGGTGAATATAATGTAACATAAAGCTGTCAGTGGACACTGTCAACAATAATTATTTTTTTAAGATTCTCCGATTGCTTTTTAATTCCGTATTGATAAGCAGTTATTGAGTAAGTTCGATTAAATAATAACCAATTTGTTCCTAAATTAGTGATTTTTAGAAATGCAGCCATAAATTGAGTGATAAATACAAAATGTAGTTTAATAAATCTTGAGTTTTTGACGCTTATTTTGTTGTCTGTTTGTATTGTATCTATGTTGCTATGACAACACTTTTACCTCCGCCGGCGGAAAAGTGAAAAGTAAAGCTCCGGCGGAGGAAAAATGAAACTTCACGGCCGCCTACACAGTCGAGTAATGACGGATTTACTGACGTTTGAAGAAAAAAACATTTTCTATCCATTCCGTCTTGAATTCACGACAGTGGGACACGTCATTTTACGAGGAAATAGGTTAATCATACCTGAATCCTTAAGGGAACAGGTACTAGAGCTGGCACATGAAAGTCACCCAGGGGAGACAGTCATGAAAAGGAGACTAAGAGCCAAAGTGTGGTGGCCTCTCATAGACAAAGCCGTCGAAAAATTTGTCAAAAATTGTCGAGATTGTTTGCTAGTTAACTTACCAGATAAGCCGCCACCGATGACAAGGCATAAATTTCCAGCGGGACCGTGGCAATGCGTGGCAATAGACCTCATGGGACCTTTACCGAATCACGAACAGCTATTGGTTATTGTGGACTACTATTCAAGATATCAAGAAATCATTTTTCTCAAAAGTACAACTTCTTCTGTTATCGTCAACCATTTGTCAGAAATATTTTCCCGGTTAGGAATACCCAGATCGATAAGAGCGGACAATGGACCACAATTTACGAGTCAAGAGTTTAAGAATTTTTGTTTACATAACAACATAGATTTGATACATACAACTCCATATTGGCCTCAGGCGAACGGAGAAGTTGAAAACATGAATAGATCTATTTTGAAACGTCTCCAGATTTCGCACACAAACAAGTTAAATTATAAAACTGAACTACAGAAGTTTACAATGATGTGTAATGTTACGCCTCATGGGACTACGGGGAAAGCACCTTCAGAATTATTATTTAACAGGATCATTCGCGATAAACTTCCATCAGTGGCAGATTTAGTTAACGAACCAGGAGACGAGGAAGCCTACGATAATGACTTGGTGAATAAAAACAAAGGTAGAGAGAAAGAAGACAAGGCTAGACACTCGAAAATAATGGACATAAGAGAAGGAGACAAAGTCTTAGTTCCGAACATGGTAATCCCACATAAACTCATTACCCGTTTCAATAATGAGGAGTTCACTGTAATCGAAAGAAAAGGAAACGAGGCTACATTGTCGGGACAAGGTGGTCAAACCCTAAAACGACATGTAAGTCGTTTAAAGAAATTACCAGAACCAACAATGGAAGATAAACACGATAAAACACAGCCAGATGTAATAACCGGATCGTCGAATCCCAACCCTCTATCAACGGATCTACCAACCGACGAATCAACCGTATCGGAGAAGCTACCCCCGCTGAAGCTGAAAAAGATGGAGGGATTGTGGCAACGCATCGAGGATTAATCCTTACATTCCTTACGTAACCAAGTCGACCGATGCGAATAATTCAGTGTGTGTACGATCGAGGTGTGAGAGTCAAGTTTATATTATATTGTTACTTTTGATAATTATTACTATTGTATAATAAACTTATTTTGTGTTACTGAAGTGTGTTTATTATTAATATATGGTGGTAGCACAAACAATAAATCTTGTTTTAATATATTTGCATTTGATTGATCCCATAGTTGCCGTAGTTATTCATTATGAAAATCTAACAGTGTCCATTTTCATCTCATCGTAGCAATTTAACCATCTTGTTTTTTTAACAATATTCTTTATTTCATTGCCATCCAGAAAGGGAGAAGGGGGCCACATATTATGTGCTTGCCTTATCTAATTTAATATTCAACGGGTCTCAAAAACGTGAACCCCAATTTTTTTCGGAAATATATTTGTGAACAATAAACCTTGTTTTAATATATTTGCACTTGATTGATCCCGTAGTGTGAAAATCTAGCAATTTCCATTGTTGTCTCATTGTAGCAACTTGACCATCTTATTTTTTTGACAATATTCTTTATTTCATTGCCCTGCAGACAGGGAGAAAGGGGTCACATATGTGCTTGCCTTATCTAAAAGTAATAATTTTATAGTAAGTGGGCCTTAGGATCGTGAACCCTAATTTTTTACTTATCAACCCTAAACCTTATTTTAATATATTTGCACTTGATTGATCCCGTAGTTAATTGAATTTATAAAATGCTTACCTTCCATGGGTAGACCCTAATTCCAACAAATTTTATGCCGGTTCCTTGGGGTAACTAAACGTAATTAGCCAAATCCCTTAACGATCTGCTTTTGCCTTTTTTGGTTTGTTTTGGTTTTTAGGAGATGCTCCCTTGTATTAGTTGTTTTCTCTATTTAACTAAGCTACCTTATCTATTACTGCGTAATAGGGCTTGATGGCGGACATATACCACCATAAGTGCTTTATTATTTCGGTTTTTGTGGGTATTCTTTAATGTAGCATTAATTTTTCTTAATTAATTTTCTTTATTTCTAACATTTTAGAATCGTGTCAATTGACTTTTTGATTTGATGTTTTGCCTTGCGCCTGTCGTGATATTAGTACTACGTGCCGCCCATGAACGGGTACTCAGGTCAATGATTTATGAACATTTGCTTTTGAAATTTCTGGCTGTGAGCTGATATGTAAGATTAATGGTGTAGTTGAGGGGTAAAATATCAATGGGTTCAGACCTCGTTTGATGCCAACGTTCCGGGGAACAGATTATCCGGAAAATTTGAACTGGATTTTTAGAATGTGCCTACCGCGAGTTGCGCATAGCCTCGGTAGTTGTATGAGATGGAGTATGTGGTTCACAGGGATTGGCTGGTTACATTTTGGAACGGATTTTCCGGGAAGTTTGCACCTAGTCTTATCTTCATTCTCTCGATAAGGGAAAAATCAAACGAGTTCCCTCTTCAAAAGTCGGCCATAATGATAAACAGCGAGGTATTGTGAAAGAAAATTTTTACGTCTTTGGGGAGGTGGGGGGAATTTGACGCTCAGCCACGCCAATATTTCGAAAATCAGATCATATAAAACTCAATTCTGATATAATTAATTAAAAATAGACTATTTATTTTTTATTTGTGTTTCAAATTAACAGCAGCTTAAATACATTTTTAATTCGTTCATTTATTCATCGAATGAAGCTGATACACATTTACGTATGGATCATCGCTCTCTCACTCTCTTTAAAAACCGTATAAAGAAAGGCGTAAGGGACTTCTGCAAATTTAGCCATTTCGTTACAGTTTAACGCACTTAGGCTCAAATATAATGAACTTATACAAATACAACTTTTATATTCTCTTATCATATCTGCAACAGGGCATTTTCGCGAGCGGCTTCTTCAAAGGCATTATCTTTAAAACGCTTTATTATTGTTTGGATTCGAACATGCAACGTTTCAAAACGAAGATTAGCCTTTATGGCAGTCTGGTGCGTCTGTCGGCATCTGATTATAATCGAGTTGAAATTCTGATATTTTTTGCGTAATATTTAAAAAATGGTATCAATAAATAAATAAATAAATGCTTGATTGGAGAAATACAAAGTATTTGTTACAAAGCTGTAAACAGACATAGAAAATTAATAAGAAAGAACGTTTATGTAGTCAACAATTCAAAAATACCAAAGCAAAAAAAAGTAATACACAGCAGAAGACACAGACACTAACCTACACTAACCTACACAGACACTAACCTACATCTACAAGTTTTTATATAGCGCCTAATAAATCCAAAAATCATGGTTATAAAACTCTGTAAAACTGTAATATGCTTTACTTTTCAGTAGGGACGAGACAGATTTTTTAAAGATACTTAGAGATCTAACATTTTTCAATGCATCAGATAAATGATTATACATTTTTAAGCCTTTATAAATTTGAGAGTTTTTTGTTAGTGTACTAGAAGTAGTAGGTAATTGGAGCTTATTTGCTTGTCTAATATTATATTGGCTGGCAGCCGCTAAGTCAGAGTTGGAATGTCTGGATTTTTAAAGATCAAACTAACTATCTGCCATATTGTTATATACAATAATTAAGTCTGTAGGGCGTAACCGTTTATTTCCTATCTTTATTAAAATAGCTGTATTGCAAAACAAAAGTCAGGATTCGAGATCTGAGATGACACGTCATTACATACCTGAAAAGAATAAAATATCCTTGAGCAACTATTTTACCTTTTAAAAATAAAATTGTATTATAAGGCCTTTTACAAGATGATAGTATAAACTAGTATAAATACATCATCCTTTCATAGAGACTAACATCCTTCATTTTATGACACCAGCCGGCCTTATTCTATTTTACAGTTAGAGGAAAATCTTAAACAACGGGTGTCTCATTTAAGTAAAATAATTAACAATCAAACAAAAACACAGTGTTGATGTGGCGGTGCCCAAAAATCCTCAATAACCACCCCACATACAACACACTAGGTATCGGCCAGGTACCCAGTACACAAAAACAACCCTGGCGCTACCAGGAGGCTCTAGAGCAAAACGGCCACTTCACTAATTAGCGTTATTTAACGTGCCAAAAGCATCGGCTCACTCACAATCAGCACGGAAGGATGCGCCTATTTATATTATATCATAAATTCGATATAGTTTTAATATCTAATTGTTTATGACTTAATAAAGAAAGTTATAGGTAAAATAATGCTCTGTGAGAACTCTCACCTTGTATTTTCCTTTAATTATTCGGCAAAGCACAAATAATATCCAGTCACTATACACCCACAAAAGCAGACACTCGAGAAAATACCGACGAACTGATCTAAATGAAATATTGACAAAAGATATTTAGAGCGTTATGCCTATTAAAGGCTTGCGTTCCAAGGAAGCGCGACGGTGACGGGACGGAATGCGCGGACGTTGCCCTTATGGCTAACCAAATAAGTGTGTTCCTAAGAAGCGGAGCGTAACGGCGTCGGAACGGAACGTAAAATCCCGCCAGTGGAGTCACGCCAGCAGTCGGTCGGCAGGCAACTTCGACGGGACGGGACGACGGAAAGTTATTTGTTTTTTGTAGTGTATTGATAATGTCGGACTTCACAGAAGAGAAAACTGAATTGCTCATTGACTTGGTGCGACAATACCCAGTATTGACTTGATAGTGAAGGACTCAAACTAAGTTGAGGCGTTTAATAAGCCTTAATAGTTGTGCCCATTTTTAAAACAAGTTGATACTGGTTTGCTCATTCGTCTTCTGCTTGTCTTTCAGTTGTGGGAAAGTCACAATAATACTTCATTTTTCAATACCCAGTATTGTATAACTTACAGTACAAAAATTCTGAATCCAAAAGCTAGAGATCGAAAATTCTCACCGATAGCATATATACCTGAAAATATGAAAAAAATACATTTTATATCAAGGCATGATGTAGGTACAACTGTCAGGCGAAATATAAAAGTTCATAAAATTTTTCTTGTCAATTCTTTTTGGCATAAGTTATATTTTGATACAGAATATCATCATTTAGCCATCAAAATCAACCCTAGAGCAATTCACCAAAAACCTATAATTATTAATTAATAACTAATAAATGGCATAAGTGAAAAAAAAATGTTGTTTCTCGAATATTTATAAAATTCGAAGAGTAAGGATCAGTGTACTTACCTTAAGGTTACACCAAAGAAAATGTTGTAGTAACATTTTCTTTGGTAATATATTCTTTGGTTACACATAATTTTTCCTCTGGGGAAATTGATTTTGCCACTCGGTTATATGGCTGTTTCAAAATGTCTTGTCTTATATTCGATAAAATATACGAAAATAATTTTTTAGAAACTCAAAAATACTCGCGAAATTTTTTCTCATTCTGGTATAAATATTTCTCAACTAACAGAGTATTAATGACCCTCATGTAGCCGGTTTTTAAATATATCATGTTCGACTTCACGTTGCCGAACACGGCTAGTCAGAAGAAGCTCTTCCTCTATTTCATCTAATAAAATTTGCAAAATTAAATTTTCGATATCCATTTCCTTGCGTCGCGTCGGCGTGCGGAGACTCTGCCCGCTAGGAATGCACTGTGTCCAGGCGGGACGGCAGCGAAACGTGCGAAGGTACCGTCGTTTTCACGCCAAGCTTCCGTCCTGTCACCGTCACGTTTCCTAGGAACGCAAGCCTTAACGATATTTCGTCAGCTTCGCATCTAAACAAAAACACCATTAAGGTCTTATTTATGTCACTTCAGCAACTGGAGCCTAAACATTGAACCAGCGTTATTTCGGTCGGTATTAAATGTTCTCTTTGTGTCTTGATGGTGCAACTAAATTTATTGAAAATGAAATATGGTAAAATAAAACTTACGTTTCACAGTCGGCCATCCTGTAAATATCTCGTCCCGAGATATCTATTGATCTTGTTGATCACCCTCATCCGCAGACAGAGGTACCCCATCTTCACCACTACTCTCTTCATCTGTGTCATCTGACACGCCTCCTGGTACACACCATGGTCGCATTTTATCAACAGCCACAGTATTCTCATACTTTGATGATCTTAATGTGCGGTGAGAATTGTTCATGTCTTTGACAATATATCTGTCATTCGGCAGTATGCTCTTCACTACCATTGGGCCACTATAAGTTGGTGTTAACTTTCTACTGGTGCCCGTTGCTGGGGCTTGCTTTATAATGACAACCAGATCCCCCTCTTTATAAATTCTTGGTTTCTTTCTTTTCTTATCGAACTGTTCCTTTTGTTTAATCTGGGCTGACTTGATCTTCTCTGCTGCTGATTCTCTTATGGCTGTAAGATTGTTCAGAATCTCGGGTATCTTTCGTACTTCATCAAGTAGCAGAGCGTCGGTACCATTACGAGGAATGAAACCAAACATTAATTGACTTGGAGTTTTCCCTATAGACTTATTTACTGTATTATTTATGGCAAATTGAACATTACGGACTTGTTCATCCCAAAGTTCTTCTTCTGGGACGGATGGTAATAAGGCCCCTAATATGGTACTGTTAAGACGTTCCACTTGATCATTTGCTCTGGGGGTAGCTAAGGCATTGATTATGTGTTTGACGTTGTTTTGTTGGCAAAATGATCGAAAAACCTTGGACGTAAACGAACTTCCTTGATCGGATATTAGATTTTTTGGTACCCCATATGTTGCAAAAATGTCTCTAAAATAATCTATAACATATTTGGATTTGGTACTTTTAGCAGCTCTTAGGAAAGCAAATTTCGTGAATCCGTCGATGCCAACTATGAGGTAGGAATTTCCTTTTTTGGATTTTGGGAATGGACCCAGATGATCCACATGGAAGGTATGTAACGGTTGAACTCCTTTAGGAATTGGATGTAGGAAGCCCTCCTTCTTTCCATGATTCCTTTTATTATATAAACACGGAATACAGCAAGAAATATATTTTTCGGCATACTGCCTCATTCTGGGGAACCAATAATTTTCACAAAGTCGGTTTAGAGTTCTTTCTACTCCAAAATGACCAAAGTCATCATGTGCAGCCTTAAGAACTCGTTGTCTCATTCCTTTCGGTACCACCCACAATATACCTTTAACCGTTATACGATACACTCGTCCCTCTCTAAGACAATAATTTTTGTAAACATGCTTTTCATATTCCGTCTGTGGTGGTTTCGACAAAATTCTATGAATGTCCTTAATTTTTTCATCAGTAAGCTGCCCTGACAATACCCAGTCAGCTTCTACAATGTGCAGAATGGTATTCACCTCTTGAATGTCTGATTTTTCCTCACAGGGGTTTCGACTTAGAGCATCGACATGTTTCATCCTATCCCCTGGTCGATATTGGACAACGAATGTAAATTCTTGCAATTCTAGCCACCATCGGGCTATTCGTGGTATCAATTGTTTCTTTTTACTTGTAGCTTTCAATGAATTACAATCTGTGACCACTGTAAACGATATTCCAAGAAGATAGGTGCGAAACTTCTTTAAAGTTTCGACTACGGCAAGAGTTTCAAGCTCGTAGGAGTGATAATTTTGTTCGGTATCTGAAGTCTGTCGACTATAATAGGCAACTGGATGTAGACGGTCGTCAGTGTGACGTTGTAATAAGATACCTGCTAGTCCAATTTTACTAGCATCGGTATGTACTTCGGTCGGAGCCTCGGGATCAAAGAGCTTTAAAATCGGCCTTGTAATCAGAGCAGATTGTAAGTTTTCAAACGCTTGTTTTTCTTTTTGTCCCCAGTACCAAGGAGTATTTTTCTTAGTTAGTGTTGTTAATGGTTTTGCTATTAAAGCATATTTTTCCACAAAATGTCTGAAGTAGCCGGTTAGTCCAAGGAATTGTCGAACATTATGAACATTGGTTGGGGTTGGAAAATATTGAACTGAACAAATTTTATCTGATCCCGGTCTTACTTTGCCTTGTCCTATTTCGAACCCTAAATATGACACTACAGTTTGTAAAAAGGAGCATTTCTTCAAGTTCAAAGTAATTCCTTCTCTTCTAAATATTTCTAGTGTTTCCCTCAATTTATTTAAAGCATCTTCTGCTGTTGAAGCGTATATTAATACATCGTCTAAATAAAGGGCGGCATTTCCACAAATAGGTCTAAGAATTTTGGTCATCAACCGCTGAAAAACTCTGGGTGCATTAGTTAATCCAAAAGGTACTCTATTAAATTCGTAATGACCTTCAGGTGTAACAAAAGCCGTAAATCGTTTCGAAGATTCTTCTAAAGGGACCTGATGATATCCTGATTTTAAATCGAGGCTTATGAAATAATTTCCTGCTTGCAGCTTATCCACTTGGTCATCAATTCTAGGTAGTGGTTGATTTTCTTTAACTGTCAGTGCATTCAATTTTCGGTAATCGATGCACAATCTCTGCTCTCCATTTTTCTTTCGTACAAGAAGTACTGGGGATGAATACTCAGATTCAGACTCCTGTATAATGTCATTCTTTAAGAGGTCGTCGACAATATTTTTGACAATTTCCTGTTCTGATCTCGACATCCTGTAAGGTCGGTAGGTAAATGGTTTATCATCATGAAGGTTAATTTTCATTGCCGTAGATTTTGAACAGCCAAGTTCAGCTATGGAAAGTGCAAAACAATCTCGATAATCATTTAACATCTGAAATAATTTTTGCTTAAGTTTATCTGTAACTGGGCCTACCCTAATGTCCTCTGTTGGTAATGGCTCTAAGTGTTTTTGACTTATGCGCATAACTTGCGGATAAGATTGTTTGTCTTCAACGCACTTTACTGCTCTTGCTATGACTGAATTTCTCTTGAAAACTAAGTCTTTATTTGATAAATTGATACACGGTATTACTGCAATCTGTTCCTTCTTGAGTGAAATTACAGTATCCGGAATAAAATATTCTTTTCCTTGAGGAAATCGAATACTGGCTTGCACAAACACATCACCTTCAAAATCCGTACTACATATTTTTAGATATCCCCAATAATTAGGTAAAATGGTAGATTTTTCGGCTATCCGAAGAACGACTTTTGTTTGTTGCGGTAAATCAGGTTCTATATTATTAATTTCTGGAATTTTACGCCTATATATATTAAATGAAAGATTATCCTTAACGATAAGTATGTTAGGCAATTCTGTAAAGTTCCTCCCTAAAAGGATTGGCACTTCCTGAATTTCATCTGGTACTACATGGGCTAGTATCGTTTCCTCGATTTCATCTAGGGTTATAGTGATGGTTACGCTTCCTAAAGTACAAGTTTCAGCATTTCCGTACCCCTGAAGTATAGTTCTTTCATGCGGATTAAACGGTAAATTTAATCGTTGAATTTCCTTAAGTCTAATACTACAAGAACTACCTAAATCTAAATAAGCTAATGTGGATTTTTCATTAATAAAAAGGTTTTTATACAATTTTTGATTGGCTTTATCAGATACTAGTCAGATTTTCTGTTTCCCATGTTTTTGCTTGGCATAGCATTTCTCCTCAGTATGACCTAGCAGCTTGCAGAAATTGCATTTCACAGTTCTTGGCTCAGAACTTTTTGTTGTACAACTATTTGCCAAATGTCCAACCTGGTTACATTTAAAACAAATTATACGATTGGTATTGGTATTGGGTTTGTTACTCTTGGGAAAACGTCCCTGCCTGTAACCAAACTTTGTTTTTGGTACTTCTCCTAACCTTGATTGTCCCGTCATGTTGCTAAGTGTACTTAAGTACCCGTACAAGGAATCCATCGTTTGGTGATTTCCCGCTGTGGCCCCTGTCTTCACTACTACATCACTGATGCCCCCTATGACACAGGATACTGCATCAGTGTCGAAAAATCTGCATCTATTAAGCAATGCCATTTTTTCGTAATAGTATTTTGTGTATAGTTCCTTCCGGTCTCTTACGACGATTCATCATTTCTTGCAAGTCAGCGTGATAATCTTGCTTGGAAGGAAAAGCTGCCTCTAATTTTCCTTTCCACTCATTCCACGTAAATCTTACAGTCGGCAAACTTTTATACCAAATATTGGCCAAACCTTCTAATTTGGATGTAGCGAAATAAATAGTGGCCTCTTCCGACCATTTAAAAATGTCACGTAATTCATCTATCTTTTTACACCATTCGTAAATATTTTGGGTTTTATCTTCGGGGTTAAACGCAGGTATGACGTCCCCTTTTACAGCTGGGGCACTTAACCTTTCCCTATTTACGCTGTGTTCGATAAACGAAGCCATCACGTTCGTTAAACGATCAATGGACTGAGTGGTAGTTAAAGGAGTACTTTCTGATAAACTATCGCTACTTTGCGACGGTACCGGTTCATCTAAGCTGGAGTTGGACACAGATTCGAGAAGCCGTGGTCTTTTACGAAGTTGGCGGCTCATTTTGTAAAACGAGTAGTTTGCGGTTTAACTAATTAAAAATAAACACAAGATAACCCCAAAAGAGAATAAAATAAAATTAAAAAGAATAATAATAATATATAAAATATATTTAAAATATGTGCTAGTACGTACGCATGTCATCTCGATTAAAATATAATTCTGAGAACAAGGGAAAATAAAACATATGTATATCTCAGTTAGCACTTTCATTCGTCTCAACGCATAACAGGAAGGGATATTTGTGCACATGGATTTGGTTTGTGATTTCTATCATTCATGCATACAGACAAACACAAACATCACGTTAATTAGGGATAACTGTAAATATACATATATGTCACCATACCCTCGTTAACTTGGTAATCCCACTTCTGAAAAATTTGTTATATACAATAATTAAGTCTGTAGGGCGTAACCGTTTATTTCCTATCTTTATTAAAATAGCTGTATTGCAAAACAAAAGTCAGGATTCGAGATCTGAGATGAC
>JAEQML010079084.1:0-12136 GCA_016904865.1 Pissodes strobi | reverse complement strand
TTGCTTGTTAAAAAAATATGATTATCGTTGAGAAAAAGTTGTTTTTTATACAGGGTGACCAAAAAGTTGAGTATTCTATTTTTTTTAGAGGAATTAAATAACTTTATTTTTCTGTTTTCAGCAAAATATTTCTTAAGAAATGTGCTTTAAATCATTTTGTTACGGGTACGTTGGAAACCGTTCATATTTTTTTTCAATTACGTGTCTGTATGAAGAATCGCCATTAGCATAACATTGTATTAAATGTATTCTTTGCTCCGTTGTTAACATTATAAATGAAATACCATTAAAAGTTACCGACTTAATGATGATTTGCACTCGCGGATGCTGTGACAGTATCGCTACATTCCATGCGTGCGCGCGCACCTGCGCGTCATGTCTTCGTGATGCAACCAATCGTTTGTATGTGCCCTGGTGGTCTAGGGGTTTGCATGATTAGCTTTCACTTCGGCGACTCGAGTTCAAACCCCGTCGGTGTTTTAAATTTTTTTTTAAGGTTATGTTTCTAAACTGTTTTTTTCTTGTTTTTGGGTATGTCTTGGGTTAGATTGGGTTAGCACCTGGTTAGTTTCCTTTTCTTGAGCCCACGTAGCGAGCGGTAGCGAGCGGAGGGCCATTCGAAAAGTGAAATATGGCATGGAATGTAGCGATACTGTCACAGCATCCGCGAGTATGATTTGCTTGACACTGTCACGCACACAACTTGTCAGTGAACGAAATTTGGAGAAATGCAAATTTTACACAAGAAACTTCTTTTTATCCAAAGTTGATGAAAATAGACATCTGAAAAGATGGAATGATTTGAACCAAAATTCATATGTAGTATTTTGCTGAAAACTGAGAAGTAAGGGTACTTTATTCTTCAAAAAAAATTAAATTTTTAACTTTTTGGTCACCCTGTATAAAAAAATAGTTTTTTCTCTACGGCAATCATATTTTTTTAACAAGCAAAAGTTTTTATGAAGAATGACTTTTTGTCGAAAACTGAAATTTTTGGTCCATTTGTCCTCTTGTCTACCCGATCGCCGGACATACTGTATATGTTAAACAGTGAGAACTTGAATTCACTTTTTAAAAACAAATTTTATTTACTTCACTTAGATACTAATTTACAATTTAAATTCGTTATTTTATATAATTTATGATACGCGACGTAACTTATTTCTTACTAACTAACACAAGTGCAATATTGTCCTTTTATACCCGACGTACTGCATTGTCAGCCTTGTTCCTACGTTTGTGCTTACTGCTGACATTGCTTCGTAGAATTATTGCGTCGAGTTGCTATTGCGTAACCTGATACACGTGTGACGGTCATGCAGGTCATATGAAGGTGATTGAAATCGCATATAACAACTCCCTCTTCTTGTGAAAAGTCGGTGCCATGCAGTGACTTTTAAATTCTGTTTTGAAGTTCCGTTTCTTCTTCTATGGAGACTTCGGGTCGAATACTGGGTCTTCCTCTTGATAGAATATTGCTGAACTTGATCCCTGTCGGTTTCCTATTTAGTGGCCTTGGGGGCGAGTCGTTATCGGAGCTACTCATGGTGATCATGGGTGTTCTTCTACGCCGACACTTACACAGGATGTAGGCAGTAATTAAGATAACGATCAAGATTATCGTCGTTATGGTAAACCAGGACAGATGCTTATTGAGGAAGGTTTGGTTGATAATCTTGTCCAGTTCTTCTGAGTATTGATCTAGCTTATGTTGTGCAATATTGAGGTCATCTACGTCCATTTTATTGAGTTTTAAGGGTTTAATGTCTGGCATTACTGGTTTCTTTGGCAGATGTTCGCAGCATTTGTAGGGGATTTCGATGGGAAAACTCCTATAGTTGATATTTTCGAAGACTTCAACTATTCGTTTAGCGTGTATCCTAGTACTTCCTACGAACGCGTTGCAGTCAGGTTGGAGTCGCAAGAGGGTGTTAACCTGGACAATTTTCGTGGAGGTTTCTTTTCCATCACATTTGATAGTGATTGGTAGGGGGTCGGACACTGCGATCAGCCAGAGGTTTTGATCGATTTATTGGACGTTATATCCCTCTACAATAAGCAGGTTGCTTTGGCAGGTTCGTGGCAGCATGTGGCTGGATTGCTTCAGGAGTTGAGCTTCGCAGATGGAGTCGCTGTCGATTGGGTGTGGCAGGATCTCGGAACAGATCTTCTGGCTTTGCCCAATTTCTAAGCTTTGTAGTGAAACGTATAGATAGCATCGAATCATCATCTCGCGCAATGTATTTTCGAGTACTAGAAATGATATGATGAAAACCTGTTCGATTATTTGATATCGGAATTGGGTATAAGTGATACATCGTATAGATTTCCGGTCCTACTAAAGGGATTTTAAGAACGAATAATAACTTCGAATCAGACTGATACGCTTCTAGTTCTACAATGTCAATATATTTGGCTAAACTAGGAGAGTAAACAGGCAGCGGTAAGTTATTTTTGTTTAAAGAATGAGATATTTGTTTTAGAGACTCGATCAGATCTAGTGGAGTAATGATTGAGCTATGTAGTAGTTTTAAACGTGCAAAAGTTATGGCATTTAGAATATCATTTAGAAAGTTCTCTATATAGGCGTAACTATCCATTAGAGATCCACAGAGGTCTAAGATCCCTATTTTTGCACTATAGAAAGCAAGTTCGTCAGATATGTCCATGATTGATTTTTGAATGCTATCTATGTCCTTATTAAAGGTTTCCTCATCTATTTGTAGTTTTTGTATGGTAGTATTAAAGCTTTTAGTTACTGAGGTTGTTACAGATATTTGATTTTTCATAAGGCTTTCGATTTGTCGTTCGTCGCGCGTAATTTTCTCGATGCAATCGTTAAAATACTCGCCTTCTGAGGCATCGAGATTACCAGTGATTGTTTTCCAAACAGTCCCGACGCCATTAAGGAGTCCGCGCCTTTTCCTAAAGACATAGTTCTTTGTGTCAGCGATGACCTCTCTGTATTTTAGATTTACCGAATCAGATATTTGTCCAAGGAGGCTGACATGCGTTTGAACTTCTCCTCTAAAAGAGATCATCAGGGGAGATTCTACAGCAATGAATGTATCTAGTAGACCGTTCAAGATTTTATCATTTTTGGAAATTGCATTTTTGATAGGTATAAGTTCTTTGTAAAAAACGAGCGTCCATTTGTTATTTGATATTTTAATTGTTCCTTCTTCATGGAAGAATATTCCCACAGTGTTGTTTATGGGCGTTATCGAGAATTGGGAGAGGGTAACTGCGAAAAGTCCCCAAAATCTGGAAAGAAGAACACTTATTCAGAGTAAGGTTTTAATCTATCAAGGTTTATTTTGCTAGATTGATTTGTCTGGGGATTAAGCAGATTTGCTGAATTTTGGAATATTTCGATTATTTCAAATGGGCCATTAAATTGGTTTTCGGCTTTGTCTTAATTTGAGATTTTCTTACATAGACATTATCGCCTACTTTGTATTCGTAAGGATTCTTGGACACTGTTTGGTCGAATCTAATTTTTGATTTTTCTTTTTGGGTTTCGGTCTTTTGTCGTGCGACTTTATAATAATGTTCCATGCGGTTATTTAGATCCATGACGTATTTTGAAATTAGGTCTTTTTGATTATATAGCGTTTCAGGGGGCCTACTTGACGTGTGCCCGAAAATTAATTCGTAAGGAGTGAAACCATGAGTTTTATTTTTCGTATTGTTATAGCAAATGACCGCATATGGCATTGACATTGAAAGGGTGTTCGTCAGGGTTTTCAGCAATGTTAGCTCGGATCATTTCTGAAAGGGTAGCATGGAATCTTTCCAGTGATTCTTTTGATTGTGGGTGGTTAACACTTGAAAATGATAATTTTATATCAAAAAGATATCAAAGGTCTTACATGAGCGTGTTGTTGAACTCACGGCCATAATCACAGTGGATTGGTAACGGAGTACCGTAATGCTGAAAAAATACCAAGAGCGTGTTAACGACTGATTTCGCTGTTTTATCCGATAGAAGATACGCTTGCGTAAATTTGGTAGTTCATCCCTTATCGTAAGTGCGTGGTTTCTAGTGGGGTATTCAAAAATATCTACGTTGATTCTTTCGAATGATGTTTTCGGTGTTTCTGTTATAACTAGAGGCCTACTTAGATTTTTCCGGCATATCTTGACCTTTTGACATGTTTCACAGCCTTTTATTAATTTTTCCACGTCCTTGACGAGGTTAGGCCAGTTATATTTTTCTTTTATGCGTCTAACAGTTTCATTTATTCCTCTGTGTAAGTTGCTTTTTCCGCGATGATAGTGGTCTAATATTTCGTGTATTTCATCCTCAGTTGGGGTTTTGACCAGATCCTGGCAAATTTTAATTTTTATATCTTTGTCGGCCAGGATGAAAGATAGCATTTCTAATATGGGTAGTTCTAAATTATTTTCTACACAATAGATTTTGGAAATGTCGAATTCGTTCTGAGCTTTAAACAAAACGTAGAACAGATGTTGGGCTACGGTTTCTGGATCAAACGGTAGTGGCACAATAAAAATCTCCGGTTTTTCACAGTTTTACTACTTACGATGTTGATCTCTGTGCTTTTAAAATCGTGATTTTCTTCAAATATATCATCGATTATTTTGTGGTGTAATTTTTGTAGTTTATTTTGCCAAGAAAACGTGACTATTTCCTTGTGGGATTTGTCCAGTAGTTGCGAGTTTGAAATTGTCACTTTTGAATAGTCTATTAAGGATCTGGTTTTGTATAGATCCGCAAACTTGTTAAAGGCTTCTTGTATGCGCTCAACGTTTTCTTCGAGGTGGTCAGCATCCTCTGAGTCGACCGTTTCGTCATCAATGATCTGGATTTCTTCATCGTTTGATGCGAAAATACGGATTTTGGATTGAAGGTTTGCACATTCCTGGAAGTGGTTTATTATTATCCTGGATAATGCATCCGCGTTTTTGTTTATTTTACCGGGCTTGTGTTCTATCTTGTAGTTATATTCCTCGAGCTTCAGGCGCCATCTGGCTAGCCTGCTACCTGGGTCTTTGATCGAGAAAAGCCATGTTAGGGGTCTGTGATCGGCGATCAGCGTGAATTTTCTACCGAAGAGGTAGGGGCGAAAATGCTTGACGGCCCAGACAATGGCAAGCAATTCTCGTTCAATGGTGGAATACTTGGTTTCTGCACTACAAAGGGTTCTGGACGCGAATGCTATCGGGAGGTCTTTACCTACGGGTCCTTGCGAAAGGACTGCACCGATTGCAAATGCGCTTGCGTCGGTGGAGAGGAGAAAAGGCTCTTCGAAATTTGCATAAATCAAGATGAGGTCAGAGATTAGGGCTTGTTTAAGTTCGTTAAAGGATGATCTACATTCGGAGTCAAAAACGTCCTTTTGAAGGAGTTTTGTAAGAGGTTTTGAAGTTTTTGCGAAATTTGGAATAGAGCGGCGGTAATATCTCGCGACTCCAAGGAATGACTTGATTTCTTTTTGAGTTTTAGGTTCCGGGAATTGTTGAATGCAATCTACTTTGGATGGGTTTGGTTTTACGCCATCTTTGGTGACAAGGTGTCCTAGGTACGCAACCTCTTTGCGTAAAAATTCACACTTGTCTGGTTGTATTTTTAGATTTGCTTTGCGAAGTCGTTTGAATACCTCTTTAAGTCGGTCCATGTGTTCGTGAATAGTGGGCGAATAGATTATAATGTCGTCCATATAAACCAGACAGCGTTCGTTTTGAGTGCCTAACAAAATGTTGTCCGTGACGCGTTGGAAGGTGGACGGGGCATTCTTCAAGCCAAATGGCATACGAACGAATTCGTAATGACCATTCTCAACTGAAAACGCAGTTTTTGAGATATCATTAGGCTCAATCTCGATCTGATGAAAGCCTGACGCGAGATCTAAGGTTGAGAAATACTGACACTTTCCAAGCTGGTCCAGAAGGTCAGATATGTTAGGAAGAGGGTATTTATCATCCACGGTAACTTCATTTAGTTTCCTATAGTCGATTACTACGCGCCACTTTTGCCTGCCTGAGGCATCGAGTTTTTTGGGTACGACCCAAACAGGGGATGACCAAGGTGACACAGAGGGGCGTATAATACCTTGATCTAACATTTTTCCTATCTGCTGTTTAACCTCTTCTTTGTGAACCTGAGGGTACCTATACGATTTTGTAAATATAGGCCTAGCATTATTTGTTTCTATCTCGTGTTTAATTTCATTAGTAAAGGTTAATTTGTCCCCTTCTATATAAAATATGTCCGCGTATTCTAGTTATAGCTTGCTTTTCTTCGGGGTTTAAATGTTCGGTTCTTAAATCATTTTTTATAATTTGTATCCTATCTATTGGTTCAACATTATAATTTTCGCGAGCGTTTATGTTTAAAACAGGTTCCGTAGTCTCTAATGGTTCAATGAAAAGTTCCGACAAATCTAGTTTTAGGCGTTACATTAGCGTTGATAATAGATGTTAAGAATTCACCGCTTTCATTCACCCTAACAAGAGCATGTGGCAACCTAACTTTGTCCTTTTCTTGAGCGAGCAGTACAGCATCCGTATTTGATAAGTCGCATTTTAGTTTAAATATTTGTACTGTACGGCCGTCGATATGAATTCTATTACGAGATTTTATTTCAATGTTTTCAACTTTTTTATTAAAATTAGCGTCTACTTTATGCAATGGGATCGTTTTGAAATTCGTTATTAATTGCTTTGTCTTAAGGTCAATTATGCATTCATAATGTTCTAAGAAATCGAGGCCCAAAATGCCGTCAAATTCTATGTTTAAATTATAAATGAAAACTTTATGGGGATTTCCAGCAATAAATGGTATAAGGGTGGATTCTGTTATATGTAATTTTTCGAAAATAGATATGCCTGCTCCCGTATCGAGGAGGAGTTTGAATTTATTTGATGTATCTTTGATGTAATATAGATTTTTAGGGTTAACTGTAAGCAGAGGGTTTAAAGGAAATTCTGTTCGGGAAAATTCAGGTTGGGGCTCATGTCGTCGAGGTTCAAGGTCTGAATTTTGTTTTCTGTTTCCAACAAGGTTTCCACAGTTTGAGTGGTGTTGTTCGGAGGGTGGTTTTGGTTCGGAAGTACAAGAAATTTTGGTATTCTTCACTCTCGATAGGTGGCAAGGAATATTCATTGAGGCTTTGGTCGTTGTCGCCGTAGTACCCAAGATAGTCTTGGCTATTCTCAGTGTAATAACTATAGTAGTTATTATCGTCATATTGTTGGGAGTCGTCGTCGTAAGTTGAAGTGTTGTAATTCATATGGTGGGCTCGGTGTTGATTGGAATGAAAGTTTGGGTTTCTTTGAATCACGGTAGGTCTAAATTGATTTGAGTTTGGTTGGAGAAAGGTATTAGGTCTCGAGTTGTTTTGAGATGAGTGAAAACCATTTGTTGGTTGACTTTGCGATTGTGATGTTTGCCTCTGAAAATTTGAATTATTTTGTGGGTAGTTGGATATCTGCATTTGTTGGGAACGGCATTCGTTTGCTAAGTATCCCAACCGTCCACAAGAGAAACATTTTGGAATTTGAAGTGGAGGTCTCCTAATGGGTAGAGGAGGTTTTGAGGTTATTGGTTTACTATTAATTTTCTGGGTCTCAAAATATGAGAGTTGGAGTTCTCGCCTAATTCGAGCGTGTGCATCAAGTAAATCGTTTGGGTTTCCAGCGCGAATTATTTGACCGAGGCGCGGTTCTAATCCTGTTAGGAGAGTATTTAAAGCCATTGTATCAATAAGGTTGCATTGCGTTCATTTTTGGTCGGCATTGAGATTACAGGATTTTTGGATGCTTGCGTGCATTTTTGCATTAACGACTTGCACACGGTTAAAGAATGTAAGGGGAGATTCGCTGGATAATTGTTTAAGACGTTGAAGATCTTGAATTAGAGACGAAAGATCTCTGGAATCTCCAAAATGTAAGTTTAGAAGTTGTTTAATTTCAGAATAGGCAGGTGGATTTCTAGAATTGACAAGTTGAGCAGCTCTGCCTCTCAATTTATTTTTGATATGTATTACTAGTAAAAGCGTTTGGTTGCCTATGGCCATATCGTTCGCACAATCACATGGGTTGAGAAAAGTACCCAACGAGATCTGATCTCCGTCAAATTCAGGGATAATTGAGAAAACTTCTGAGAGCTTATATAGTTCAATTTGGGCTTCTGTATTGACAGCATTGGTTTGCGAACGTGTTTCTGGCATTTTTAGAAATAGAAAATAAAATTTATCAATAAATTGTTAAAAAAATATAGTCTATAAGACGCAAGGTTAAATTCAGATATTCGAACAGATAATATCAACAAATCACTTTTAGATGAGTGCACAAATTAAACAGAAAAATAAACGTGATGATTTGATATAACTTACGATAATACTTGTAGAAGCATGAGTTGTCTTGTTCTCTTTGACTAGAGCAGCTAGGGGTTTCACTGGGTGTTCCTTCCGTTGCTGTCGCTGAGTTAGGACGTCTCGGTTCTTTGGGAAATTGCGGTTCTTTTTCGTTGAGGGATTGGGATCCGCCGTCTACAGTTGGATTGTTCCTATTCTGATGACGTTGACTAATCCTACCGACTGCGCCAGTTGTTAAACAGTGAGAACTTGAATTCACTTTTTAAAAACAAATTTTATTTACTTCACTTAGGTACTAATTTACAATTTAAATTCGTTATTTTATATAATTTATGATACGCGATGTAACTTATTTCTTACTAACTAACACAAGTGTAATATTGTCCTTTTATAACCTACGTACTGCATTGTCAGCGTTGTTCCCACGTTTGTGCTTACTGCTGATATCGCTTCGTAGAATTATTGGATCGAGTTGCTATTGCGCAAAGCCTGTTTTTACTGTTTGATGTTCTTTATCATATAACAAATTATGCTTATAATGGTCCTATAACGCGAATGTGTCGGAAAATTAAAGTATTTAAATGTAAATATGGAAATTTTTAACATGTCAATGATTAGCTTTAAGATGAAACTGAGAAACCTCTTAAGAAATTAATTATCTAACAAAGTCTGTGTTATAATTTAAATCTGCGATTACTGGTTGTGCTGTAATATTAATATTGCATTGTAAATGTCATTCGATCTAATTTTAGGCTTTTAACATGATTACCTAAGTTTTTATTTATTGTTATTCATAATTTATGTATGTACCTACCTATATTTTAACTGTCTAGTTACCTATGTCTAGTAATTTAGAATGGATTGTATTACTATGTAATTGTCCATAAATAAATAAATAAGTAAAGTTTTACAACACACTTTTATTCACAACACCGAAACACAATAATTGTCACACTCGTGTTAGCATCATTCGATAATGATTAAATTTGACAAAAACCTTACACAAAATAATTTTTTATATTGTAGCAACTTCAATGTTCTGTCACGATAGGTACCCAAATTAAAAAATATATCTAGATTTAACATACACCAGAGTGAAGCCGCGTGCGAAACCTAGTTTCCAAATAAAAGCATCAGATGGATCTCCTAAAAAAATCTCGTCAATGTCGAAGCAGAGAATCAACTTGAAAACCGTGTAAATCGATCGAAAATATAAAAGGATTTTTGGACCATAATAAAAAGGATCTCGACACAATGCCTACCCTGTAACATAATAAATACAAATACAAAGCGCAGCTCAATAGGATAATACAAAAATACAACAAAAGTGGGACGATTAAGAGTATTCTGTCGGTTCTGTGGGGTCCCCCATGTTGACTCCCGCATGAAAAATCATCGGTGGAACAAATTGCGATTTTCATGCTGGAAATTAAGTCAGCTAAGCTGACGTTTATATGATTTCTTGGCTAGGTATTGTGTACAGGATGGCTCACTATTTTTGACGATCCGATACGTTTTTGGGCTCCTTGTCTGCAAGACATAAATGATTTAAATATGTCGCAAATAATTCAGTGGCTGACATACGAGGGTCAGTCGGTTAATTAAGGCACCATCGGCCCACGGTTTACCTGCGATAGCATGTAAAATTAAACTTTATTGCACTAGAATCTTGCAGTACTTGACGCTTTCACTATATTACGGTATACTCCAACTTCCAATTTTCTCCAACCTCTCTGGATAACTAAATAGATATGAATATGACAGAATCATTTTAGGGATATCTATTACCATAGTTAATTTCCTATTACCAGTAAAATAATAGAAAGTGCTGAAAATTAAACTTCAAGTACCTACCATTATTGCCAAACTCAATTAATATACTTAAGACGTCTGATATAAATCTGCTATATAAAATCCACCGTTTATGACGATTCCAATCTATCATAACCCATTTGCTATGTCAAAACATAAAAACCCAAAGTGGTCACAATACTCATTACGGATGATGGATCAGGCATAGGCAGCGGCCTGCTTCGTCACATTATTTATAAGGACATTTCTGCCCTCCTGGTAATTGTAAAATGTATGTACAGGAGTTGAATTAAACGTAAAAAATTAATTTTACGAAATGAAAAACGGGGAAAATAATTGATATTTAAACATAACTAAATGTTTATTCAGGCAAAATAATTCCGTCCAGACAATATTTAATTTAAATTCGCTATTTTAACGTAGCACTTCATTATAAGGTCGCTATATTTTCTCACATGCTCTTTTATTCGAGAACAATTTTGCTCAAGATCTAAATAGTCAAAGACTAATCCTGTTGTCTATTGTTATTATTTTTTCCGGACGTTATTTAAACACATGCTATTTTATCCGGAGGCATGTATCTGATGCCACTTATTAAGGCACACGCAGGTTAATTCGGACAATTTTTGACCAATCGCGATTTAGCAACACGCTTCTTTATTTTGACGCCTTTTTGCCCAGGCACTAATTAGGCCTAAGCTATTTTTGTCTTATATCTATTATGTCCAGCTTTCTTTTATGCGGGCGTTATTTTGTCCAGGCGTTAATTACTAATTTTCTTTGTTTCTATTTTGAACAACAGTTTCAAGGGATTCAGTAGCTTTTTTATTTTAGTCTTATTTTGTACAGACTCTATTTAAGCTCCATATATATTTACCTTAACTCTATTTTGCCCAGTTTTCTCTTATACGAGCTTTATTTAGTAATATTCTCTTTAAATTTGCCATTATTTTTTTCAGGCCTTATTTAATGATTTTCTTTGTTCTTATTTTGAACAACAGTTTGAAGCAGCATTCAATGGCTTTTTAGCCTTATTTTGTCCAGGCACTATTTAAGGTATAGCTATTTTTTTCTTCATTTTGAACAACAGTTTCAAGCGCTGTTCAGTGGCTTTTTTATTTTAGCCTTATTTTGTTCAGGCGCTATTTAGACTCAATCTATTTTTCTCTTAATTCTATTTTGTCCAGCTTTCTTTTATCCCGGTTTTATTTATTAGCATTCTTTTTTAATCCGGCATTATTTTGTCCAGACCTCATTTAGACATTTTTTTTTTATTCTTATTTTGAGCAACAGTCTCAAGTGCTATTCGGTCGCTTTTTTATTTTAGCCTTATTTTGTCCGGGCATTGTTTACTTTATGTTAGTTTATCCGCCAACATGTGGTCCAGCGTTATTTTATTAGGCGCTATTTATTTATACGACATTATGTCTAAGCGATATTTCGTTCAATATCGTTCAGGTAATAGATATTCATAACTTTATCTGATAAAGTGATCTCTAGCGTAATACTTGAACACATCACATTTAAAATTGGCACTTTTTTATACAGTCGCTAGTTAATCGTACGCTACATTATCCAGGCGTTATTATATCACAGGCTGTGTCGGGCACTATTTGGGCCGGTCACATGCTCTCCAACGCAATTTATATAAGACACATGCTACTTAGCCTTAGCGCTATTTTTTCCGTCAAAGTTTCACTCAACGTCAATTTGTTCAAACGATATCTAATCTCTCGCTATTTTGTTCGAAATTCTTTACGTTAGGTGTTATTCCAGAACACGCTATTTTGCCCATAGCCCTAGTAAGCGCTCTTTCGCCAAGCGTTCCTTTATTCAGACGGTGTTTACCTACGAACGTATTCCAGTGTAATTCAATATGGGTTGGGGTGTTAGCTCTCGAGTTGTTTATAATATATAAACAACTCTCGCTATTTTGTTCGAAATTCTTTACGTTAGGTGTTATTCCATAATGCAATGTGTTT
>JAEQML010079083.1:0-12137 GCA_016904865.1 Pissodes strobi | reverse complement strand
CCATTTGAACGTCGCACGCCGCCTCGCCAAAATTTGCTTGTTACAATTTTTCTTTCTCCCCCCTCTCCTAGCCAAACGGGCGGAGGTACGGGGTCCCGTTTTCGTCCAGGATTTTATTTTTACCTTGGCTACATCCCCTGAAAATTTCAGCCCTCTACCTATACGGGAACATGCCAGTAGAAGGAGCGTTACGTTACATATCCGAGCATGACGCGTGATGCGTGACGACTCAGTCTCATTCAACCCCCGCAAAAAAAAATTGCAAAACGCGCCTAAAGAAGTTTTCACTTCAAAAATGACCCTGGACTTTAGCTTATGAAGGACTCAAACGAAATGACACAGCGACAAAGGCACTTGTCTCCTCTTATTATAGCAACATCTGAGTTCAAAAATATTATAGCGCTGCCATGTGGCAGAGAAATGTTGACTATTTTTCCACTAATTCATGGTATTATTGGCGCTTACTTTTTGCAATAAGGCAGATCCTTAATTGTTGTGGGTTAGTTCACTAGTGGGCTCTTAACCCCATAATATATAGGTAAAGTAAGTATAAGGCTGTCTCGCAAATAATCAATATTAAAAGCTCCCATAAAGACTACAATAGACAGGGCTGGGAACAGTCTCAGTAGAGATTCCAGAGTATTAAGAAAGTGTAGCTTATTCACTGAAAGTCACTGCTATACAGTCTATTAAAATTGGATCACTGCTACAGTCTATTTAAATCCGAAAATCAAAATAAGTATGAATATGAATGTTATAACGTAACCAGTGAATTCTCGAGTCATTGGAACAGACCTCACGTGGGAAAAAGAAGGGATCAAGGAAATAAGGATGCATTGTATTCTTCAAATATGTGAGTGCTAAGATCACATAAAATAGATAAATATGTTCCTATTATAGCTTCATTTTCCACTTAAGAATTGCCCCAATAACTCGAGAATTCGCATCTTGTTAGCTTTTTAGATCTATTGGAAATATCGCATAAAAAACATATTTAAAATTATGATATATTTTGAAAAGGAAACCATTAAACTAAAATAAACATAATATATAAATAATATCTTGGCTAAGGGCTACTTTAAATTTGGATTTGTCACTTTAGCAGACTGTTAAATTAATCCGAAATTTGAAGGCCATATTATATTTATTAATGATATAGCAACATAAAAATTTTGATAGCTCTGATCAATTCAGCAAGCAACTAAAGTGACTAGTTTGAGTCCAAATTAAAATATATTAGAATATAAATTTTTAAGCACTATTCAGTATATAGTTTTTCCATAATATCCAGCGCTTAATGGAATAGTTTCCACAGGAATGGTATATTCTTGTAGTGAAACATGAGATTCGTAAGGAACTGGAGGCTCAGGATATATAAATGGTACAGCAATTGGCGCGGCGGGAGCCTCGTGGGTGATTATTGGAGCTGAAACTGCAACGGGTGCTACTGGTAAAACTGGAGCTATACTGCCTGAAAATTTATTTAATTTGAGTTAGGTGAGTAGGTATATTTATTAGGAAAATAGTTGTCAATAAATAACAGTTCTTTATTAGACTCAATCGAACCTATTATGTAATTCCCTCAAGTGAATCATGCAACTGCATGACTATGTTCAAAGTAGGTACTAACAAGCAAAGAAAAATAGAAGCTTATTCAAGGTTAAATTTAGAAACCCTAAATGGACGCCGGCTCTAGGAAGCTGACATTCATCGCAATATGAGGAACGCCAAATCGGTTCCGCTTGTGCATCAGACGCATGCAGTGGCTGCATGTCTTATTTTAACTCTGTTTTACACAGGGTGATGTCGAAAATATGAAAGTATGTAAAATCATCTCATTTTAAAAGTAGTGTTTACAAAATTCAAAGCAATAAAATTCTCATTTTATTAACCTCTTGGTTACAGGTTTCTGTTAGGTAGTTGCTAATTACAGCGCAGTGCCGTTCGTGTTACTTGAAAAATAAAATAAAATTTCAAAAATTGTGATATTGGCAATTAACTGTGAACTGAAAACCCTTTGTTGCTATAGTGATTTTGCTTGCTATCTTATTTAGGTACATACTGTACGAGTTACAGCACAGTGATGCCGTTTGTGTTAATAAAGAAGAATACAAAAATCGTGATGCGGCCAATTAATGTCGAATACTTAAGAATTATTTCAACTGTTTATAGTACATAAGGCAACCTATACAAGCGAATCAAGACATTTTTTTATTTAGAAATTACACATTTATAGAGGGTGATATCGAAAATATCAAAGTGTTGCAAATTTTAAAATTGAAGTTTAAAAAAAATTAAACCAATGTAAATTTAATAATTCTATTAGCGTGTTGGTTACAGTAGTTGCTGTACTAAAATAAGGATTTAAAGAACTAAAAGAACAAGCATGCTGTGCAAGGGTATCAAAGCATAACAGTATAGGAACAAATAACAGAATAAGAAATAACAACAAAAATAGCAATTTAAAGAACTAAAAGAACCACAATTGTATGAAAAAAGTAATACCGTGGTGTTTCCCCCACGAGTACTTATGATTGCTTGACACCGATTTGGCATACTCAATATTAAATTTCTTATAAAACCCTGGTCCATGTCATTCTATATTCTTTGCAGAGACGATGTTAGCTTGGCCAAAGTTTCTGGTGGATTAGCTTCTGCGCGAACTTATCTACCCATTCAGTCCCATAAATGCTCAATTGGGTTGACATCTGAACTTCGAGTACTCCAGTTCATTGTAGTAATCCCAGTGTCGGCTAGGTACTTCCTCACTATCCTCGCCGCATGCGGACGTGCCTTATCATGCATGAAAACGAAATTGTTCCCAATAAAGGAAGCAAGGGGGAGGAGTACCTGTCACTCGTTAAACGATTTATAAAAATCGACGCCATTTTTATGTCTACAGATATGCCTTCCCAGACCATAACAGATCCACCACCATAACTAAGAGTCTCTTAGAAGTTGCACTGAGCATAACGTTCACTAGGTCTTCGAAACACTTTTAAACGTCTATCATTGCTGTAAAGATGAAAACGGGATTATGAAACTTCACCCTACTCATCTTCACCCCATGGCAAGTGCTCTCCAGCAAACTCGAATCGTCCACGTCGGTGACATGGTTTTAGCTGTGGGCCTATCGCTGCTTAATGCTATGTTTGGGTAGCCTTAATAAATGGACATGCTTACTTTGAGTGAGTTTATTTTACCAGCTCATTTTACAACATTATAAAAATCTAACAACTGACATCGAACTACCACACGACGTTGTTCCGTTTTCTTATATATCTATAGCGCGTGTTCTCCTACTTTGAGATGATCCCTAAAGCTGGGAAAGATCGTGTTCGCGGCTAATTCAAATGTACCATGGATTGGTGGACGCGCCAGGACACTACATTTCCCTCCTCGCTAAATTTAGAAATACATTTTGTTTTGCGCTGTAACATACAGCCGTCATTATACCTACATACATCTCCCAGAATCACTGTTCAATCCAACAAAATCACACAACTGATACTGATCACCACTTATCTGGTCCATCCTCAGAGAAAGTCTTTATATCTCACAGGTAACTTATTCCTTGTGGAACGTTTTGAATTAGAGATACTGCTTTCAATGACCTCGCCACCTTCACTCGGCTTGACACCATCTGGTTGAACTTTACTTTTATTATAAAAATATTTAGAGATAATTTTGATTTTTGGATCATTGAAATCATTATCCCTTTCCGTAGAACTACTTAATAAATTGTGTAATTTACTACTAGTCTCCTGTGGAAAAGTGTTGTCGGATTTTACAACTTCCCGATCAGACACCCCCTCACATTGACTTAAATCTGCAAAACTTGTAAAACTATCACTACAATCAGTATTCTGAAAAATTAAACTATTGTTGTTAAGGTCATTGTCTGAGATGTTTTGATGTTTACCCGATTGTGTATCAGTGTGTTCATTAAACAAGGTTGGTGTTTCAGGCCTGTCCCTAGAATGCTCACAGTTACCTGTTACCTCAGTTTGAATGACTGGCTTATCCGACTCTCCAAATGGTTCATATGCTATCTTGCTAGCAGTAACTCTCGCTCCCTCTGGATGTTGTGTTCTTGACATGAGCGCTGCTTTCATTCAAATCTACCTCTCTTTCATATTTGGGCAATCTCCTAATAATCTGATTACAATGTCTTTTCCATAGTTGGTTTGATGTCAAGCGACACAAGTAAACAGTTTTTCCTTTTTTTTTTCAATTACTGCTTCTACCCATCCCTTCTTGTTAACTTCTCTATTAACACTATCTCCCACCTTAAAATCTCGAAACATTCCTTTCTTTGAGATTATTTGACGTTCTCGAGCTTTAATCATGTTTTCTGTAACCTCTCTTGCTTTTTTATGTCTTTGCTCTGTATCTGGGCTTTTCCATATTTGGTCGAGAATTGTTCTTAACTTCCTTCCAAACATGAGTTCTGCAGGACTACACTTTGTAGTACAGTGGGGTGTGTTCCTGTAATTTAAGAGAAACCTATGAACTAAAATATCTACGGTTATATTTTTATTTGTTTGATGTTCAATTGCAGCTTTTAACTTGTTTTTAAATGTCTTTACAGAATATTCAGCTGCGCCATTGCTTTGTGGATTGTATGGTGGGATAGTTATATGTTTAATACCATTTCTAACGAAAAATATTTGAATTTCGGCGGCTATGAATGGTGTTCCATTATCCGTGCAAACTGTTTCCGGCAATCCAAAACATGAAAAAATTCTCCTAAGCTGCTTCAACAATTCCGTGGATGTCATATTAGGGACGTAGACTACCTCGGGCCATTTGCTAAAAGCATCAATATAACAGATAATTATTCCTTCCAAATTGAAAGTAGTCAAGGTGAACCCTCTGGAATACCCTTGTTGCCAATGGCCACGGGGTTAGTCTACTTTTAGGAGGTTTCAGCAATGTCCTAACACAAGCTATGCATGATTTTACCTTCCTTTCTAAGGCGTTGTTCAAACCTGGCCACCACAAGTACGATCTAGCCATCTGCTTGGTCTTTACAATTCCCAGGTGGCTTGTATGCAGTAGTTCTAGTACTTCTTCTTTAGGCTTGCCGGTATGACTACACGGTGCCCCCACAAAGCAGTATCATTCTCAACATGCAATTCTTCTTTTTTGTTATAATATGGTTTTAAATCTTCAGAAATGTTTTTGGAATCACTAGGCCATGCATTCTTTAAATATATTAACACATTAGATAATGTTTTGTCCCTTTTTGTTTCTTTTACAACTTTATCATTGTTTAGGGGCCATTTATCGGTTGTATTAGCAAAATTTATATAGTTATCAGGCTCAATTTCTCCTACGTCTGGCGACATAGTATTGAAGCTGTCCGGCAGTCTGGATAAACAATCTGTAATACAATTATTTTTCCCTTTATATATTCGATGTTATAATAATTGAAGCCGGACATAAATAGAGCCCACCGCTGTAATCTATCTCTACTTCTTATAGGTATACCCTTGTTTTCTCCAAACAATCCAAGAAGCGGTCTATGATCACAGCGAATAATAAAATGATGTCCTATTAATAACTGCTGAAAATATTTAAGTCCAAATATGATGGCTGCTGCCTCCCTGTCAATAACTGCCATTTTATTTTCTGACGGAGCAAAAGTCCTTGATGCCATGCCTATTGGTCGTTCCGTTCCATCCGTTTCTCTATGCAGCAGTACTGCAGATAAACCATCATCTGAGGCATCTGTCTCTAAAATTGTTGTTTTTTAGGGTCGAAATATGTCAAAACAATATCTTGGCTTGTCAACTTTTTTATTAAGGAAAATTGACTAGTCACACTTATCACTCCAATCAACTTTGCTTTTACCATTTGCTTTATTTTTAAGTAAATTGTAAATTGGAGCCATAATAGTAGCCAAATTTGGTATGAATTTCGAGTAATACTGGACTAACCCAAAAAAAGATCTTTTCAGCATTCTCTATCGCTGCCACCTTTGCTTTGCTCTTCTTCAATCCATCCTTGCCAATTATATGCCCCAAGTACTCTACCTCCTCCTCCAGGAATGTACATTTATCTGGTCGATCTGTCAATCCAGCCTCCCTAAGTCGTTGCAAAACTGTTTCCAAGTTTTTCATGTGCGCCTCCATATTCTCACCTGATATGCAGATGTCGTCAGCAAATATAGCCACACCTGGCAGGCCTTGGAGTACCTGCTCCAGCTGGTGACACGCCAAATAGCATCCTACGAGGTTTGAAGAGACCTACATGAGTAGTAAGCGTCATCGCTTCTTGTGACTCATTATCTAATAGAAATTGTGTATACGCTTTATTCAAATCAAGTTTAGAAAATATTTTACCTTTCGAAAAACTATCAAAGATTTCATTAATGTTTGGCAGTAATGTATTGTTTTGTCTAAGCATTTATTTACTCTTGATTTATAATCACCACAAATTCTTACCGTTCCGTCAGCTTTTGTTACTGGTACAATAGGGATTGCCCATCTTGATGTCACTACCGGTTCCAAAATACTTTCTTCTACCATAAGTTCAATTTGTTTCTCTACTTTATCTTTATATGCTAAAGTAACAGGCCTGTGTTTTAGAAATAGGGGTGTTTTGTCTTTGTTTATTGGTAAAGATACCGTGTCATGCTTGTATGTTCCGATTTTATTGGTAAATACATCAGAAAATTGTTTTACCAAGTTTTGTTTAATATTGTCTAGCTGGCTGATACTATTAACATTAAGAGAAACATTAAACAATTTTAAAAAGTCTCTACCTAAAAGGCAGGGACCATCTCCGTTCACTACATAAAATTTAACAATTTTTGTTTTCCCTAACACAGTGACTTCTGTCAAAAAATAACCTATTGGCTTGATAATTGATCCTGTATAAACTTTTAATAAGATTTCATCTGCAGTTAATAGGAAATGTTTAAAATTACGTTTATAAAACTCTTTATTCACTGCGGTGACACAGGATCTAGTATCAATGTGCATATTAAAATTTTTCCCATGATTTTTACATTCAATTTAAATAAATTCATTCCTTGATCCACAAAATTAACAGAATCTACCTGGAAAAAGTCCCTTATTGCACTTTGTTCTTCATCCTGCACTTCTGTCAACAAATGTTGCTTCTTAATTGTTTGTCTTCTGCAAACCGCTTCCAAATGACCAGCGGACTTGCACTTTCAGCCTCTATAGTTGACATATCTGCACTTTTCGGAATGGACTTTTGCACACTTCGGGCAAGGTCTTCTATTTCTTTGCGATGTTCCATAAAAACGTTTATTTTGGTCAGTATTTTGACCGCCATGATGACTCCTCACCGTGTCACTGCGCCTGTCACTTTTGTCCCCTCCAGCGCTGGCGGTCCTCCACATCAAGTTGTCGTTCCGGTGAAACGCGCGCAACCCGCCAGGGTCGAATCCAAACTTCCTTTGCTGATTCACCCAATTCACTTCAGAATTATTTATATTTTCAAATTTGCAATTAACAGCCAAACTGCGTACTCTTGCGTGCCACTCCTGAGCTGATTCGTCGTTTGCTTGATAAGATAACCAGAATTTAGATCTTTCTCTCCGATTGGACTATACTGGGCTGAATTGCACCTGTAATAGTGTGGTCAATTCTTCAAATTTCTAATCCTTAGGTAAATCCGGAAATGTCAAATCTCGCAACAGTTTATCTATGAGGCTTAACAAGGTTGCGTTGTCGATCCAATTTTTCACAATAAACTGTACAATCCTCTCTGCTTGGAACATATTCAGCAATTGAACCAATTAAGCCGAACGCCATGTTTCTATAAAAACGCCCACACTTGGAGGGTACTCAAGTGTTCGAACAATTTCTTCAATATCTGCCTTTATGGGTCACCTCGTCGCCAATGTTATGTTTGGGTAGCCTTAATAAATGCACAGGCTTACTTTGAGTGAGTTTATTTTACCAGCTCATTTTACACCATTATAAAAATCTAACAACCGACATCGAACTACCACACAACGTTGTTACGTTTTCTTATATATCTAAAGTGCGTATCCTCCTACTTTGAGATGATCCCTAAAGGGAGGAAAGATCGTGTTCGCGGCTAATTCAAATGTACCATGGATTGGTGGACGCGCCAGGACACTACAGTTTGCATAAATTGTTTGCTTGCAAGTCGAATGTTATAAACATTTGACAACCGCTTCATACTGTTTGTAAATCGCTCTCTAAGGCATTGCAATCTTAGAAACCGATCCTGATCACCAGTTGTTTTTATTGGTTTACCATGTTCCACTGTCCTTTGGTTTGTGCCAGTTTCTCGATATCGTTTCAAAATTTTTGATATGGCCCCCGGGGTCTTATTCATCATTCTGGCAATATCAGACTGTGACCGACTCTCTCACTATAAACATGCAAAATCTTTTCAATAAATTATTAAAGGCTGTTAATAAAATTATAACTTACAACCAGTATTATAGGTACTAAATTTAATATTGAGTATGTAAATGAAGAGTAAAGGCTGTGTGCATGTACGAAACATAGTAATGAAACAATCTTTGTATATCATGCAAAATTTAATCCAAAGGGATTCTATGAATAGCGTAACAGAGCGCTTTCGGCCGTAGCCATCATCAGTGTTACCTGAAAGTAAGTAAAAGAACCCCCTGTCAGTGGAGAGTCAAAGAATGTTGTCGAGTTGAGACAATGGTTATTTTTCGTAAAAAATATGATGAGACGAACAATGTTACGTTCAGTTATAAATTTGTTGGAATTTTATAGATTTTTTTATTTAAAAAGGGGTTAGCTAAAGTTATTCATTAAGAATGATTTTTTGATTCATTTTTGTGCGTAAAAAGAAAGAAAATGGTGGACTTCTTTTACTCACTTGTCAGTGGAAAAAGGACATATCCAATGTACGATGGATATTATCCATGGAAGTAAACAAACAACACAAATCGACAATGAACACAATTAAATTTCACACATCGTACGTCACATTTTTGAGAATATGGTTCATATAATTTAGATTAAAATCATTAACTAAACAAAATTAAAATAAAAGCGTTATACCAAGACCGACGCTTTTAGATGGCACATCAAATGTGTCGCTATTACAGTCTTGACAAGCAGACTGATAACGTTTCTATGCCAAAAAACGGCGGTAATTTTGAATTTTAAAAGGTAAGTATTAAGTTTGGAGATAAAATTAAATAAAGTTGCTGTAATGGTCTAAAGTTAACCTAACTTACAAAAGTAGTTGCTACTATGCCAGATGAGACCAACCAAATGCCATAATATGTATTGAGTGTAGAATCTGCAAATGAATACTTGGAAATTCAGTTGACTGCTTAAGTGGCGGTTTGAAAATTGTCTTGGAAGGAAGAAAGTGCTTAATCAAGTGAAAATAGAGGACTAACTTAGAGATGAGGTTAGCCTGAACTAACTCAACTCGGCGGACAGAAAAGAAAAGATGGGAGATGACTTTAGCTTGAGCTAACTCAACTCATAGAGGACTAACCTAAGGGATGAAATTAGCCTAAGCTAACTCAACTTGAAAAGATAGAAAAGGAAAGAAGTAGATGAAATTAGCCTAAGCCAACTCAACTCGAAAGGATAGAGAAAGGAGAGAAAGAAAGATGACCTTAGCCTGGGCTAACTCAACTCTAACAAATAATAATAAAATTAAATCAAATTACATTACTGTAGTAAAAATTGGAGAAATTTGAAATTGAAAATGCTTGATCAAGCTACCCTCCTCACCTCCAGATAAAGTGAACTCAGTCAAGAAGCCTTCTATGTAATGGAATGTAGGACCTGTTAAGATTGACCTGAGTGTTGAGGCAATGGTTATTTGTACGCAGTTCGCTGTGGATCTCGATGTCCTCCATGAAATCTAACCTATTGAAGTTTTTTGATGAAATATTGTGCAGGATCTTTGAATCAGAATGAGGACTGAAGTTTGTTGTGGTTATGATTTCGCAGAACATTCGCGCTATCAGTTCATAATTAATTGGCAATGTCACAATTTTTTAAATCTTATTTTTTTAAGCAAAACGAACGGCACTGCGCTGTAATTAGTACAGTAACTACCTAACAGAAACACGAAACCAACACACTAATAACATAAAATTTTTATTTCTTTGAATTTTTTAAACCCAAATTTTAAAATGAGATGATTTTATGTGCCTTGATATTTTCGTCATAACCCTGTATAAAAAAGGGTTAAAGTAGGTAAAACCACTTTGTACCAAGTAGTCCAAGAGTAAATCTACCTAGTAATCAAAAAAGGAAGAGGTTGATCAAAATTTGATGAAAATAGAAGCGTTTAAAGTTTAAGTAGTTTTTTAACGTTTTTATAATAAATATGTCAATTTTCAACTTTTAATATTTCAAACCGAAATGTATGTAATAATATATAGGACTTTGTTATGGCAATGGCACACACACTAAAGGGAGATTCTAAGGCACTCGACGAGCGATGTGTGTGCGAAAATGTTGATTAACACGGTTCAAACAGTTGTAGGTTGTAATTAGGGGGAAACAGATGTCCTGGGAGTGAGTTCCACTGTGCTGCAGTGCGCCAGACAAAGGAGTCCTTATAAAGCGACGTTCTAGGTGTTTCAAGTTGTAGCTATCTGTCGTGACTATCTGACAGTTGCTGCTGGGGGCGGAATGATGCGAGCCAAATCCTGGGAACATCTGCCATAAAAATAGCTATAAAATAGGGAAATCTCGGCCACATATCTGCGGTGTTCCAGACTATCCAGATGCCGAGTCAACTCTGGGTCGCCGATAAAATGCACAGCTCTCTTCTGAATGGAATCCAGCAACGTTAGGGTGTGCTTTGGTGCAGCACCCCAGATGTGTGAGCAATATTCTAAGCATGGTCTTATTTGCGCTTTGTACAGCAAGAGCAGCTGCTGCAGTGTATACAGTTTTTTGTTACGAAATAGGGCACCAAGCTTCCGCGAGGCTGACTTTGCGATGTTAGCAACGTGGTCATGCCAGGACATATTGCTGTTGACCGAGAGACTCAGTAGTCCAATTGACGAGGATGAAGCAATGACCGAACCTGCCATAATGATGTCCCGTATTGGATTTCTTGGTAAACGCGGCTGCTTGGGTTTTTGCAGCATTAAATTGGACCAAATTTCTGTCGCTCCAAGTTCGAACTTTCTCCAGATCTTGGTTAATTGTTGTGATCTGCTCCTATCTGCAGTGATAAGTCTCAGTCGCTTTTCTGATCTAAATTGGGAGACAAGGGTACTGTCATCTGCAAAGCTGTTGCCATGCTTTTTCTTTCTTCTAATCGGCGCAAAACCTTCACCTCAGCTTAGAAGACACCGAGGGTGAATAATATCAGATAAGAAAAATTTTAAATTGAAATTGATTTTTACGTTCCAATACAATTTTTGCAGCAAATTGGATTTGTTGGGTTTAGGGAACGACGAAATAAAAGTCTAGATTTTGTTAAAAAGCAGACGTTTCGCCAAATATATTAGCTTCTTCAGGGCGCTAAAATATAAAACTGGGGTTAATACAAGCCTACTTAAGGATTATACAAAGAAATATATATTTTCTCTTTAAAATTACAAAACTTTAGACTTAAAATGGACGAAATAACACAGAATAAAATTACTTGGTAAGACGAATTTAAAATTTACATATTAGGTACCAAAATGAAAATATACACAAAAGTTAAAAATATATAATTATAAACCATAGTGGGTAGGTACTTACTTTTAAAATTCTAGACCTACGTCCATAATAGATATAAGTGTAAACGGAAATACATTTAGGTAAACGGGACAATACATGGATATTATTAAAATTTGTTAAAATTCAGCGACATATACATACACACATATCTTTGGTTAATATTGTTTATAAATGGAGTGTTACCAGGAAGTGCAGTGTTGAATGTAAATATTAAAAGCTTTATCGCATTTTTAAACTGTTTGTATTGGTTTTTTATTACAATAGTGGAATTAATACGATAATCTTAGATAGTTCGGGAGTTTTAGCATTGCCATATTAACATGTTCTATCTAAGATGTTAAAATATGCCGCATTTAAATTTTCAATGTCCGTTATTTTATTGACCGATTTGTTTTTTTTTTCGGAAATGATACATATAAAAAAAACAAATCGGTCAATAAA
>JAEQML010079082.1:0-12138 GCA_016904865.1 Pissodes strobi | reverse complement strand
GCATGTATTTTTTCACTATTTGAGGCCCTATATTAGGATAACAGATAGATTTTCATTGTTAAATCGGCATACATTAAAGCGTATTATGGAAATTTCTGTAAAAAAGTCAGAACAGCCATAATAACACAAGATTTCCATGACCGGCTGTTGGGAAAAAAGAAAGTGAGTGGCTATTGCAAATTGTTATTATTCCTGAACCGGTCCACCAAATGAAAACGTGTTTTCATTTAATTGGTGCAGACCAACTATTTTAATTTTGAAGAACAATTCCATAATTATACCCAGATTATTTGGTGCAGGCCGCGTATAACCGCTACGTCAAGGTTAAAGTTGGCTGGCCAGGAATTTGCCGATCTTTTGCATCTGGTGTGGGTTTATCTGGGTCTATGGAAACAAGCAAAATATTTTAAAATAACCGTTCCGCTATTCTTGAATACTTTGAAAACCTTTCAAATTTTATTATCTTATTCTTTTAAACTACAAGAGTTTATAGTAGAAATCAAACGAGCATGCAGCGCGAAACGGAAAGTTTTATTTAAATTTAAGATGCTCGTCAGCGTATACGCCTAGCATTTTCCTGCTGATGATGTATTCTATATTGTAAGAAACTTTTTCTATTTTCATCAAAAAGTTCCTTATAACAAAATATTTTTGCCAGTTATACGTGCACCGTTGGACTTCAAGGAGTTATTCGAACTCTCCTTCGGTGAAAATGCAAATTTATTGGTTTGAAATAGTTTTCTGGAAATCTACAAACGACATCGCCTGAATTTAAACTAAAAAGTACTCTTTGCAAACGTTGAAGAATTTAGATGTAAACATGAAAGAAACAACAAATAAACTGCAAAAAGACATATCAGAATATTGTCGTAAGCAGTATTAGTTTATGAATAAGCAATACAATAATACACTTTGAGAAGCAATTTTCTGTGGCTTACATAGGCAGGTACTTCCAAGGCTTATGCTTATACAAACGAGTTACAAAGTTTTCAGGAGCGACATTATAAAAGGGACTAGTTGGAACGGGGAAGCAGAAAAATTTGAGGTATAAAATAACTCGTTTCTTAACATAGCAAATTTAGTGCTTTATTCTTCACATATAACGCAGTCACACTCTAAAAGTCGAAAACACCGACTTGATTTCAAATATGGCAAAGCACAGTATGCAAATGAAAACCGGATAAGTACAAAGTAGCGAGCGGAGGGCAATGTATGGAGTTTTAATAGTTGAGGAGACGTAGTAGCAAAATACTTTCATATTGATAAGTTTCTACACATCCTCTTGTGGTTACTAATTCTCTATGGCTACTGACATGCATGCTATGCCATTTTAAAAGCACGGAGTTTATGGAAAATCGGTATCCTACTTATTTTAGGAGAGTGTGAACATCGCACTATACCAATAACAACTCTACAAAAGGACAAAGTTTTTTTTTAGCTCATGGCGTCTTTTTATAATGTGGTATTTCCTAATTTATTTACTTAATTGTCTAGTATTACTAACTTGTTCCTCCACTTTCCTAAAATAATACTTTCCTTATAGAGCCGGCAATAGCGCATCATCTGAGGCGTCCGACGATGGAAACAAACCAAACGATCAGTTTGGGAATATGCCGATAATAATGGCCGGTAATTATTTCGTTGTATATTTAGGTATACAATCCATATTGTTAAGCGTATTCTTAAATATGTAAAAGCATATATTTCGAACTTAAAAGACTTGTTGTTTTATGCCGTTCGGACGATCTGTTTACCGCACATCTTATAAGTTTTGTTCGTGCTAGTTTTGTGGTAACCGGTAGCCGGTAGCCTAAACTTCATGTTTTCGGTTTTCCAAAGGACGTAAGTTTACGACAGAAAATGCTAAAAGCTATACCCCGAGATAACTTTGAGCCCACAAAAAACATGAAAGTATGAGAATACCATTTATTTTTTAAATTGCCCTAGTTATTTATTAAAAATATCAAAATACGGCAAGTAAAGATGAAGAGCTGAAAAATATTGATATAAGCAAAATTGAGTTTGAGGAGCACGAAAAAGCATACACTTTTATAATTTTTGGGAGTTTATTGTCAAATTTTCTACATTTAAAATACCAAAAGATTGTTTTTCTGCCCAAAATTTGTATCAAGAAGATGAAAGATTAACTATTTTTAAAATTGAATATACACCTGGTATATGCATTAATTGGGCGATGGTTATTAATTATAGCATTTATAACCTAAATACTGAAATTTCTTTGTATAGCGTGTCAGTTTGTACCGACATCAAAATTAAAACTTTTCTTAAGTTAAAACTTTATTGTCTCAGATTTTATAAATAATGATCACTTTTCAGGATAGCAAAGATGTGTTGCTATGTTACGTTCTACGTTAAAAAAACTGAAATATGGTAGCTGTAAACAAAAATTTGTATATGACGAATAATTTATTGTTGAGGACAATTTTTATTTCATTAATAAATTAAATTCTGGAGGACTTTTATATCCACAAGGACAAGTTATAGATGATGTATCTGTGACTTACATAATCTTTAATAAGTTAATAAATGAATGTGAGAACATCTTTCTAGAAACTTATAATAAAAGATCATGTTTCATTTAATTTTGGAATATTGCATTACCTTTGAAAACACGTCTCACATTTCGATGGATGGGCTGATAATAATGGAAAAGACGTTTTAAAAATGATTCCTAAAAGTATTTCCAATATCCTCTTAAAAAATTATTGCGTTAAAAATAGCGACCTTGATACATTAATATACCTACATAGGTATGAACAAGCATAAATATTTTTTATAACTAAACATATTTAATTTGTGGCCTATTTTTTTACATTTTAATGTATTTCTATGGCTTGTGGCTGGGAGCCTGCATTTAAAGTCTACCCGAAGTCAGTGTAAACGGCTCGGAAATTGGGGTACGATCAATTTCTTATAGATTTGCATTGAAATGCATGAAATCAAAACTAAAATCCTTTTTGACGGCTCCTTGTATTCGGGCCACCGAACAGATATAACAATAAAACCGGGCACTATAAACCGAATAACCTCGACAGGCCTGACAGGTGACAGGATTTATACCTAGCTTATACGTTCTTATAATAAAATATAAATACTATATTCAATAAAACAAATGTTATTATAATAAGTACCTAATCTATTCATAAGTATTTATTTATTACGACATAATTCTTTAGACATTAAAATTTTTGATTTTGAAAATTTGTATAACATTAAAAGCAATTTGGAAACAAAACACACTACAACAGTTAAATGCGCTCCACTATTTAAAAGTTTGCTTTATAGAGGATCGCCGGATTATTTATGGGGGCCAGGTGGCAGGTAAAAGTTTCATTGCTATATCTGTTCAGTGGCCCGAGTATAGAGCATTTAAATCATATGATTTTAACGACAGTCAGTGCTGTATCACGTAGTTTTGTACATATAATCCTACTTCTTCTTATTAACTTTTTATGTAATGCTGACATAAAAAAGATAGGTTTAAAACCCAATCATGCTAGCAATCAAGCAAAAAAATTGTTTGAAGACAGAAGTTAAGTACTTGAAGAGGCCTTGTCAAGCGGCCGAGTACCAACAATTCACCGAGACCTTCAACTGTAGTGCGCACCCTACAGCAACACCCCGCGAAAAGGTTAGTTGTTCGCAACTAACCTTTTCGCGGGTTTGGGTTCCCCCCATTCACGTATGTGCCTCTCTGGTCCTCAATACTAGTCGTAGTTAAACCTTGGACGAGAGTAAAGCGCGTCGACGGCCAGTTCGGTTTCGAGAACTGGAAAGCCCCCTGACTCCCCCATACTTTAGCTACTCGGCCTACGGGTGAAAAGCGAAAAGGCATAGGAGCCGAAAAAAGAAAATAAGGCTTCACCCAAAAAAATTCGGGAGCGTTCAAAGAGTGATAAGTTAGCCAAGTTCGTTCGGGAGATAGCGAAGTTATACTGTTGTGACTGGAGCTATCTCAAAAGAAGAATCAAAAGCTATACCATACAAAACCAGCACGGTCTCTGAACTGAGAGTCGTGTCGAGTTTGGTCTAAATACACAAATCACACATTAAATCCCCAGAAAGTCCCCCATGACGCCCCTGATTTACACAAAACCTCTAGCAGAAAACTGCCGAGCAGCATCTGACAAGTTACCAGGGATTGGCATATAATACATAGAAAACACCCCCCAAAAATCCCCAAGAAACCACGATTTTTAAAAGCCCTCCTCGAGCAACTTCCGTACGACCCCTCTTAAGGTAATCGATACCAAAAACTCGCGAATAGCGTCCGACGCCCTCAAAAGACGATTTTTGTGCGATCCTTGTTAAAATTCGTACGGATCGGGCTTCTTAGAAACCTTAAGCCTTCCAACGCGTTTTGAAAATCTCGCGTGCGGAGCGAGAAGTCCCAAAAAACTGAAGACATGTTAGATATTAATTAAAATATCTTAAGTTCTAAGTTAATAATTGTTCATTAGAGAAAAAATAAAATAAAACCTGTTATACCAAAAATACTAGATTAAGAGCTCCTATACATGCCTTATACAAGTACTAGCTCTCCTAGTACATGTATAAGGCTTATCTAGTGAATTGGGGCACATTTTAAGCTATCACTTGACATAGGGATTTATCAGGATTTTATTTCAACTATACAGGGTGTCCCAATTGTTCAAATTGGTAATCATTCGAATTACTGATTTTTGTATAAGGCTTAGCCGAGATTAGGAGATAGGATTAGGTTAGGGTCGTAGATATTTTGTGTGACAACTACTGACTACCTACTGACAATCCTCCCCCCCTTCTAAGCCCTCCTGGCACTTTGTAAAGACTTGCTATAAGGATTCAAGTCAAAATTGAAATTTTGTACATTGACATACAAAAAGACGAATAACTCAAAAGTTAGTCAAAAATAAAATAAATTTAAAAGCATCCCCTGCCAGTAGACCCCCCTGGGAATCTTTCCCCACTACCGTTGTTCTTCAAAGCATTTGATTAGTAACGTTTCGGCCTCCTAAGGGAGAAAGTAAGCCGAAGTTTTGTTTTAATTTAAGTTAAACTTTTGAGTTAATTTTGTAGTCCCCATATACAGGGTGACTCTTAGAATCAAGTGGAACTCCTATACGTCTATAGGGTGTTCTAAATTTCTTGCCCAAAATAGATTTATTGCCCACTAACCTTGTGTTGTATTTAATTCAGCCTTCTGCTGACAGACGTTCTGTGGTGGCTGCTATCTACAATTTCCGTTGGATAGCGGGGAAGGCTTTGGTGGGCCCACCTTCGTTCCCCCCGGACTGACAGTGAGATCAGTTTACGGGCTGAACGTTGTCTAAGAACTCTTTGAAATAGCGAGTAGTCGACTCGATAACGACTTGGCATCCCGTGAAAAAAAAAACATAATACATAAATAATTGTAATATAAAAAAATGACTTTCCGAACCCCTCAGTCGGCGGCAACCGCGCACCAAAAGCCCCCGAGTGTGGATGAGCTCTTGGTGCTAGAACTGAATGGAGACAAGTCAGAGGAACAGAGAGCGTTAACCCAGAGTCCCCCGCTGACTTCTAGCGAGTATATTGGGGACCCTGAGGAATTTATATTAGACCCGGAAGTGGCCTTTGGGTATTACAGGGAATCTGTTTCCAAAGTCACAATTAATAAACATTCAGAGGAAGCTCAAATCGAGGCGGGGCTCCACATAGAGCAGGTAGAGCGTCATTCGGCCGAGCCGAGTCCACGCGGCCCCCTACTGGATCACCCCGAGCCGCACGTGGCACACAGTACGCCTTGGCCGCTCACTGGAGCGGTTCCTAAGGCACATGCGCCGCCTCGGGCCACGCACGTGCGCGCTGACGTCATTGTGTATAATTATGAAAAATACAATTAATTCAATATTTTTCTACCGTCGCGTCGCACGCCTATGCCGAATTATTCAAAAGAAATGCCGGCTGTCAAACGTGTTTTGATTTATTGCCGTTTACACTGACTTCGTATAGACTATAACACTGCACCTACCATTAAACCAAAACTCAAACTCAACTTTTGGGTTTTGTGAAGAAGTCTGTCATATAGCTAGCGTATGTATTCCCTTATATGATTAAAACTGCACCGCCTACACAGATGATGTCACACGACAAGCACTAAGGCCTTGTTATTTAGTGAGTAATGCCTATACTCGAGAAAATTCCCCGATAGTGATCACAAATACATACAATTTCTGCAACAAGGTGTATAGTCTCTAAATAACAAACTTGAAGAACTTGAGGTATTTTTTTAAAAGAAATATGATCAGTGATGGAAAATTACCGTAATTTATATTTTTGGTTATTTACGGTGGTAATTTACGAGTGTTAATTACCAAAATTAATTACCGTGGTAATAAATTTGTGTCGTAAATTACTATGGTAAATAACCGTAATATATTTTTGGAAAATAACAATAAATTACCGTAATTTACCGTAAACTACGAACAATCTCCATTCGTAAATTAATGTAAATTGTGTGTATTACTGTCTTTGGGAAACGTCCATTTGAAAAAAACAGAGACGCACCCGGCGTGCTCTACAAATAAAAGTTGCTATTTTTTCAAAGAAGCATGCACTTGTACATATATAAAAAATAACTTGTCATAGTCACGTAATTATCACTTGGGAATTAAATTACGGTGTGTGTAAGTATCGGTGTAGGACAAAGAGTTGCTTCATTTCTTTATGAATAAAACATTGCTTTTTCCTGAAATATTATTTAATTTTAAAACGAAAACAACACAGAACAAAATGAATGTCAAACTTCCGTCTCCATCAGCTAAATTTTAATTGTTTGTAGCGTAGATACAATCTAAGAAAACCTTAAATTCGCACTTGTTTATATTTAGGTTAAGTGCCCTTTTAAGAAGGTACTGTGAAATTTTAGTTAGTGGAAACGGGGTATCCCCTACCTAAATATTAAGTATAAGAATTTCTTTTGTATATTTGCATTTCACAATGAGCTGGACTAAATGGGATATCTAGATCAACTATATCATCTATTTCAATTTCACCATCTATTTCAGAACAGTCGGATTCATATTCAGACTCCCATAAAGATTGGAATGAAAACCAATAACGACTAATATAGCGATATTAGGAGGTATACTATGCTATAAGCTATAACCAAAACATCGACTGCGACCTACAACTCGTTTTACTTTAGAGAGCGCAAATATCCTGTTAATTCTTAAGAGCGGGGAAATACATATTTTAAATGATGCGAATTCACATTATTCCCGACAGTCGACAGTAAATCCCGGTCCAGCTCCGTAAATCCCCGAACGCATACTGCTCATATTGCTGACAAACGTCGCTTACGGAAATATGGTAAATTACAACAAAATACACTAAATAACGGTAAATTACGGTAAATAACGTTAATTATTTAGCACAAGAACCGGTAATTTTCTATGTTAATTACCAGTAAATTACGGTAATAAATTTTTGGTTATTTACGGTAAATTACAGTAAATTACCACGGTAATTTATCGGTAATTTACCAGTTCACATCACTGAATACGATATTTTATATTTTTTGGAATAATTTATGTCAGCTGCAAAAAGAAAAGACCTCTCAATTGCAGATTACAGTCTATATGATATTACGCTAAGAAAAGTCATCTCAGATTCATGGGAAGGGGAACACTTGTGCTTGTGAAAAATTAAGAAAATTGTTTGGAATTTCTTTCATTGTGTATTACAGTGTTACGTTACAAATAATACAACAGTAGGTTAGTTCCCAATCTAAATTTCAACATATTTATTTAAATGAAATCAATTAATGGCAATGAGAATTCTGGCAAACAATATTTAATTATTCAGCAGCATAATGTCCTGGGAGCGTCGACGACCTGTACGTTCTTAACACGTAATTTAAAGTCGTTTTAGCACCACATATACACATATTATAATATATCAACCTATTGAAGGCATTCAGGCCATTCAAGGGATATTCTGTCGTGACGATCCTAAGCTGGGACATTAGAGGTGTTTTTTAGTTTTAGGAGAAGGCTCTTTTTAGAAGAAGGCTGAAGTTTTATTAAAATAAATGTATGGTAACATTTTGACTACTCAGAAATAAATGAAGAAATACCGAGCCAATCAAAGACACTGTAGAAATATTCTTTATTTATCAAGCTATTTAAAATTATTTTACTTACTTTATTGTAACAGTACAATGACTTGGAGAGATTTCCAGCCTTTAAATGGCTATTTGCTTCTTCGTGCCATAGTTTCGATTCCTTTTTTTGATTTGCTAATTTTATCATTGACTCTGTCCTTTGTCTTTTTCTTTGATCGCCCATTGCAAATTATTAACCTAAAAATAAAGACCATGCTATTTAACACAATTAGTTTGCTTCGCATTAAAGCGATCGATCGCTTTTGCAGTAATAAAACCCTAATTACTAATTTTTCTTTGGGATTTAGACGAAAAATATACTTGAAATGAGGAAGTTAATGTTAAAAAAACATTAAATTAGATCCAAGGATTCTGGGTGGGTTCTGAAATATTCATATATATTGGTTAACAGCAACAAGTTGCTTTTTGGACGTAGGGATCTAAGGATATTATTTAATGTATGCTCTTTTTATTTTGAATCCTTATAATAACCTCAATCTACTCATACATTTGCGATATCTACAGTGCATGTATTATATTAAATTAGAATATAAGTAATGCCAGCAAATAAACTCTTCCTTTCGAATTGGAAACTTACATACTTAAAATCCTGATGAAATCCTTTTTGAGTAATATTAAAATAGCGTTTTCTAGATAAGGTTGACACTATGTTGATATAATACAAAAAACCTATATCATTAAATAAAAGTTAAAGCCGGTTTATCTGTGTACATTTAGTACATTAGTACATTTTAACACTGAAAATGTTTCCTAGTAATAGGGCATCAAATCATGAAAAATTGCATACTACATTTGCCACACATGACGTCATACGCGTGAGAGAACGTGTTAGTTTATTTATTTAAACTTAAATTTGATTATGACGTATCGGAATCGGTTCAAATGTCTAAAATAAATTGTAACTAACTGAAACTAACCGAAAGTTTATTGAACGACTAATCAAAACTAACCAAAACGGGATAAAACTATCGAAATAGATTAAAAATATTGAAGTAAGTATCGGATGACTAAAATAAATTGGAACTAACTGAAAGTAACCGAAAGATGATTGAATTACTAACCAAAACCAACCAAAAGTAACTAAAAGCACCAAAAAGGGCTAAACGTATCGAAATAGATTAAAAATAGCTAAAACTAGGTAACCCAAATTAACCGAATTTTGGTCACTAACCAAAATTAACCAAAAACATTAAAATTGCTTACAAAGTATCGAAACCGGTTCAAATAACTAAAATAAATTGGGAATAACTAAAAATAACCGAAAGATGATCGAATGACTAACCAAAAGTAATTAAAAGCACCAAAACCGGCTAAAACGTATCGAAATAGATTTAAAATATTGAAGTAAGTTAAGGCTAACCCAAATTAACCGAATTTTGACTACTAACCAAACTAACCAAAAGCATTAAAATTGCTTATAACGTACCGGAACCGATTCAAATGACTAATATATATTAAAACTAACTGAACTTTACCAAAATTTGATTGAACGACTAACTAACCAAAAACACCAAAACGTAAGTTAAAACTAATTCAAATTAACCTTATTTTTGCGACTAACAAAAACTAACAAAAAAGTTCGGTTCAATGACTAAAATAAATTGGAACTAACTGAAACTAACGAAAAGTTGATTGAACGACTAACCAAAAGTAACTATAAATAACCAAAAGCACCAAAACGTGCTAAAACGAATCGGAACAGGTTATAAATATTACAGCAACGTTATGGCTAATTATATATTAATAGATTTTTCTATCTAAATGTGAAGGGTAACTTTTTAGGTCTTCATATCTGCACATTTTTTAACTTATTTAGTTTGAATTATGATAATGTTTAATATTATTGGTAAAAATGCGTTTTTTTAATTATATATATATTATAAACACTGGTGTTTGTATTTTTACCTTTTTAAACTCTGATTTTTGAAACTATTTTAATTTCAACACAAATCACTCTTTTGCGTTTTTATTCATCATTTTCAATGTCCCCTCGGTTGCGTCTTTGCGAAGAATATTTTTTTTGTTATTAGATATGCCCATATTTTCTGTTTTTGAATATATGGATTTTTTACTGCACTTCTGCGTTTTAGCCAAATGTAATTTCACTCCAAACTCGTCAGCTTTAATTATCTTTTTAATTATCTTTAACATAACATTTCAATATTACGTTCCATCATCGCGGAAATTTTTGTGAAAGACAAATATTCTACTAATTCGGACATAAAGCAGAAAAACAAATTTTCCCTTTTTCAAATGTACGATCGTAATTATTTTTTCTGCTTTTACATTATTTTGGCTTACGTAATGCCGAGATACAAAGATCCCCTCGATCCTTGCTGAAACCGAAAAACGGCGTCGCAAGGTGAACAAAAAATGTTCCACTCGTGTAAAAAGTACAATTTTCAATTCTTGTTGCATATTATTTAAATATTACAATTTTTCACACGCAGTGTAAAAAGTTTACTTTTCACATGGTGTGCAAAAATAGGTTTGAACAACAGTTATTAGGTAATGTGTTTTTAAACGATGATCCGCACAGTTTTGATATACGGAGCTGAAACGTGGACACTCTCAGCCAAAAACGCGGAGCTTTTAGACCGATTCGAATCTGGAGGGCACGCATGAATCATGAAATATACCAGTTGTATGATGAACCCAGAGTTTCAATGCATATAAAACTGATGCGGCTGAGATGGGCAGGACATGGCCGGTAGGAAAGCCGAAGCTGCGCTGGGAAAATGGCGTACGGAAGGATGCTGAGGAAATACTGGGTATAGGAAATTGGAGACGTGCAGCGGTGGATCGGGACGGATAGGGGAAGAAGGATTGAGAAGGCCAACGCTCGATATTGGCTGCAGCGCCATCGTAGTAGTAGTAGCAGTTTTTAACCATTTGCATGCCAGTTACAGAAAAATATTTTATGGTAAGTCCTCATACAGGAAACACGGGAAAGCGGAAATATTCTAGACCTGTGATTGGCCTGGATAGTAGGACCTCTTTAGTTATTGGCATTTCCGGTATTTATCTGCGAAATGTTGAATCTGGTTGAACTTTTTGCAGAATCCGCAATAGTTTTTGTTGTGTTTTTATAACGATTTTTTAAGCTAAGACTAAGATAATCGCCAAAAATGTACCAAGTAAGTTTGTAGGAGCTTATTAGCATAAACGTTTTTAATCTTCGTTTATTTTTAGCATTTCAAATGCCTTTTAATGAACAGTCAATGTCAGAATTATTTAGATCATGAATGTTTTTCTTTCTTTGATGCTAATCTGCAGGACCTGGTGAGTGACGATGGGAGCGTTTTAACCATGGGTAAGTAAATAGTTGTCTTGACAGAAACTATATAATATTCATAGGTAGTCAGCAAGTAAGTCATCTCTTGAAATTATATACTGACAAAAATAAGTAACCAGGTGTTTGTGAATTTCAATATTAAAAGAGTCTAATAGAGTTGTGTCTAACAAAAGCCACCTACATACTAGTAATGATGGTAACTACTCATAATGGGAGGAGCCATTTATTAAAGATGTTCAGGATAGGCCAGCCCTCTACAATATATCAATCCCTGTAACAGAACGGACAAATGCCAAAATAACCTATTATGGGCCAAAATAGCAATAAGTATGGTATTTTAGGAGTTTATGAAATTAAAGCAAAATGGAAATATCTTTATGTGTTGCTTAAAAGCAAAAAGAAAATGAACCGATATAAGCGAAGTGTCTCTGCATCGCAAGGCCCCATGGAGTCTACGGTTAATTTTCCGCAATATAATGATCAACACATGGAATCACGTGCAAACTTGGCAGAAGAACATCAGAGTTCTAGACTGGCCTGCGCAATCCCCCGACCTGAACCCAATAGAAAACCTATGGGAAGAAGTAGAAAGACGAATACGAACAGAATTATTTCCGAATAAACAAACTCTGATCAATAAAATTACAGAGGTTTGGAGAAACTTCGTGTCTTAGAC
>JAEQML010079081.1:0-12140 GCA_016904865.1 Pissodes strobi | reverse complement strand
CCATATTCTCGTAAGAAATAATTTTGCTATTTTTAATTTTTAATACGCTCCAATTTTTCACTTAATACCAAAAACTAAATAAAATATTTTTATAGAATATAAAAATTTCAAAAGTACCTACATTAAATTATTTAAAATTACGCCAAAGCAAAATATATAATTAAAAAAATAATAATAAAAATTAAAAAAAAATTTAAAAAATAAAAACACAATCATATTAATAACGCCAATACCATCTGAAAAACGATAAAAAAAAATTAAAGTTCTTATTTAAAAAAAAGAAAGTTGATGATGATCCCTTGAAGACGAAACGTCGGATTTCAAACTGAATACCATCGTTGGATAGAGCGGAAAAAGTGGCAATGCAAAAGTGCAATTCAATTTGAAATCCGTTTTTAAATAAGCCCAGGAAAAAAATAAAACGAATTTCGGTTTTTTCCGGATATCTCCGGAAATATTCGGAATTTTAAAGCTTTCTAAACGGCATATTGTTAGGCACATAAATGCGCAATTTTGCCTTAATTTGACCGACAGTGTATCTCTTACGGTTTTCGAGTTCCCCATACATAGACACGAATTCGAGCCACCCTGTACAGGGTTATCTAACGAGTACTAGATAAGGCGTTTTTTTGACTTCCCTGTACTTTTTACAATAAAACTGAAATAGCCATCTTACGTAATTTTAATTTCAATGTTCAACCCATGTGGTGTCCAAGAATTAGATTGTTTGACTCGACTGTGCTGATTCCTGACAAAGAAGCACTGATGATGGCCTAGGGCCGAAAGCGCTCTGCAATTTATTTTTATTAAAGATTTTGCACGGAATACAAAGTTTCAATTCAATCTCCAGGAATCTCTTACAATATTTTGGTCCTGGTTAAGTCTATTAATTTCATTTATAGTTTTTTGCTGAATATCCTCGAGACTTTTGTTCGGTCGTTGATAAACTACATTTTTTAAATGACCCCATAAAAATGTATCCATTGGCGTGATATCGGGGCTATTTGGTGGCCAATGAATTGTTCCGTTACTGCCAATCCACTGATTGTAATGCTCATTTAAATATGTTACCACCTCGAACTGCATGAGGCGGAGCACCATCCTGCTGCCAAATGATATTGTTGTAAACTTGCAATGGCAATTATTCCAAGAAATCTTCGATATCGTTTTGAAGAAACTGGAGGTATCTTTGGCCTGTTGAAGAGCCACGATAAAATAGTGGTCCAATGATTCGATTTTCTAACATCCCACACCAAACATTAACTGAGCTCCTACCTTGAAACTTTATCATTTCATATCTATGAGGGTTAACTGCTGCCCAGTATCTTGTATTTTTTCGATTGTATACCCCCGATGTTGTAAATGACGCTTCGTCAGTCCATAGAATTTGATTATATAAATTATAATCTTCGCCTTGCTCTCTCATCAGCACTGAAGCAACAAATCGAAATCGAAGTTCTTTTTGATGTTGTGTTAAGTATTGAACGGGAAGGATGCAATATGGCTTTAGACCACATTTTCTTAAAGTGCTGTGAACTGTTCCATAGCTTACTCTCCGGAGTCCTGGACCATACCTTACTTCTCGTACCGCTTGCGGAATAGAACTCTTCGGATTTATAGTAAAATATTGAACAATGGCCCGATTCCTTCTATTCTGTCTTTTCATCTTTCTTGGCTTATCTTTCAATGTCTTGCTTTCTTCAAATAGGGTCTAAATTCTGAGAATTGTATCTACTGAAATGTGTCTCTGGAAACTCTCAAAAAAGTTCTTTGTGTATGTCGAGCATTCTCTCCACTTTTGTAATATAATTTAGTCGTTTTTCTAAAGAATATTTCATTATTTGTATAGTCTATACGAAGTCAACTGAAAAATTTGGACTCCTAATTTCATGTCGGCACGTCTGTTCTCAGGGTATCGGCGAGCGCCTACACAAAGTAATTAGAAATTATTAAGAGTCCCAACTTTTTCAATTGACTTCGTAAAGACTTTAACTAATTCGTGAAAAATATAGTATAGAAATTTTAAAGCTGATTATTTGGTCTGACTGACGATGACGGCCGCTTTAAAGCAGGTTAAAGGTTGAACGGGTGAAACGGGTATTCATCTATCAGGTATAATTAATCGTACGGTAGACGAACATTTTCCGAATTTCAAACTGAAGAAAAAAGGCGTTTTTAAATTAAAAATCCATCATTTTAGTTCAAAATTTCTATGATAAATCGGATAAGCACGTTAAAAATATGGCATCCCATTTAAAAAAATGTCAGTGACCCCTAGCACTTTTATTTGATATTCAATGGTTTTTTGCTGAACATATCCGAATTCGCGGGAGAAAAGTACATAAGATGGCTATTTCAGTTTTTTTTTATAAAAGTACAGGGAAAGTCAAAAATTCGCCTTGTCTAGTCCTTGTTGGATAACCCTGTACAGGGTGGCTCGAATTCGTGTCTATATATGGGGAACTCGAAAAACGTAAGAGATACAGTGTCGGTCAGATTAAGGCAAAATTGCGCATTTAGAAAGTTTTAAAATTCCGAGTATTTAGGCAGATATCCGGAAAAAAACCGAAATCGTTTTATTTTTTTCCTGGGCTTATTTAAAAACGGATTTGAAATCTAATTGCACCTTTGCATTGCCACTTTTTCCGCTCTATCCAATGATGATATCCAGTTTGAAATCCGACGTTTCGTCTTCAAGGGATCATCATCAACTTTCTTTTTTTAAATACGAACTTTAATTTTTTTATCGTTTTTCAGATGGTATTGGCGTTATTAATATGAGTCTGTGTTTTTTTTTTATTTTTATTTTATATATTTTGCTTTGACGTGATTTTAAATAATTTTATTTGTACTTTTGAAGTTTTCATATTATAAAAATATTTTATTTGTTTTTTGCATTAAGTGTTGAAGCCCGTATTAAAAATTAAAAATAGTAAAATTACTTTTTACGAGAATATGGCCATGAACTATTACTCAAACAAGTTGCTTGGTGCATTTTATTTATCAGCAAAATTCCAATAGGTGTTTTTCCATCAGTTCCTATAGTATCACGTAGTATGATTATAAATTGTTGATGTTCTCTATTAAATAAATTTTTTAATTGGTTAAAAGTTGAGAATATTTTATCTTTGCAGTAAGCAACTTGTTTGAGTAATAGTTCAGGGCCATATTCTAAGAAATAATTTTACTATTTTTTATTTTTAATACGCGCCAATTTTCTACTTAATACAAAAAACAAAATAAAAATATAAAAATTTCAAAAGTACCTACCTTAAATTATTTAAAATTACGCCAAAGCAAAATATATAATTAAAAAAATAATAATAAAAATAAAAAAAAAAATAAGAAAAAATAAAAACACATAGTCATATTAATAACGCCACTACCATCTGAAAAGCGATAAAAAAAGTTAAAGCTCGTATTTAAAAAAAGAAAGTTGATGAACCCTTGAAGACGAAACTAGTATATACTTATACCCATTATTTTCACGAGAATACTGATCGAGTTGGGCCAGATCTGTGGCAAAGGTATCATCCAAACCATATTGAATAAACCTTCTTCTAACAATTTTGTTCCGAGCAGGACCATGAAGTTCTTTTACTACTTGCTCTCTAGCATTCGGGGATGTAGACATTATTGAACTGAATACAAATAACATCAATATTTTTTATACTGAATTCTACTTTATATTTACTGGTGTATTATGATATCCTTTAAGTCTATCCAAATCAACAGTAATGGGTTTTAGTGCATCAGCTATAACATTAGCTGCTATATCTTTCACCATGTTTTTTCCAAATGTTTATAATCCAATTTTGCTTTTAAAATTTGAGTATTTCTTTTTTGAGTTTATCCAATTCAGTGGAAATAGGTTTCAATGCATTAGTTACTAGGGTATTAAGGAAATCCTTTACTCGAAGTTCTAATTAATCATAGTCATGCTTTAACACCTAAATAATACCTTTCTTGATAGCTTCAACTGTTTTCTCTATAACCAAAATTCCCTCGCTAATATTCTTTATGCTGATTTCTACTTTGTCTATTCAATCTTTGAATTTTTCAACATCATTTCCAAATTTACCATCAATATTAACCCACCCACTAAGAGTATGAATAGATTCATTCTGACTATTCATAAAATCACGAAGCTGGTTGGTAGTAGAATCAACATAATTTTTAGTTGATGCATCATTTCCATCTGTAGGTGCTTTAATATTACATAACCTACGATTTTCAATATTATAATCGCCGTCACTAGTGAAGGATAAAATAGATTGAGAACGAACAACTTGTGTTTGTTTACAAGTAGAAGACAGAGAATTACCAAACTTGTTCATGGTTAAAACTATAATAAGGAATTATACATGTAACATCTTATTTAGTATGTTCCAACACATCCAACTCTACGAGTTCTTCTATAGTCATTCAAATGATTTCCGTTTCCTGCTTGGTGAGATGCCTCGAGCTTTGCAAGGCGATCGTCTAACTCGTTCACATCGTCATAGTAAACATACTGTATTGGTTTCTCATTATATTCCATTAAAGCAGCACCACGAGATTCAGTATTTGATAGAGTATTTGATCTAGTTCTGACCTTGGACGGCATTTTGCTTCCTGAAGGAGATTTATTACTGAATGATCCGCTTCTAGTTTTAGCAGCTTCCGCTGCTGCAGAAGTCAGTGGTTATATCAGTGCCCTTACAATGTTTTGATATTTTGCTGAATTAGTTCCTTTTATTTGTCCGCTTGAACTATATCTCCTATGAACATTTGTTCGATTTAAAGTATCTTTAAATTGTAGATCATCTGTTTTTGTATTATATTTTGGATCCCTTAAAAATAATAATTCGTATAAGCCACGTGTCCTCGGATATTCAACAGCGCCAACCTTAAGATCACCATTAGGCATAAAATCTACTTTTTGTGAACCCATCGACCATCCATCCGATATTTGGTCGTGTTGTAAATCATAGGCGTGATCGATCTGATCAGAGGCAGCGAAATATTTATGAACAAACTCTTGTGCTATTTTCGGATATTGATCCAAAAATTCCTTAAATGCATCGGTTCTATCAATGATAGATTTTTGAATTCATCTTTTATCTCATGAATAGGTTTATTAAAAATGTCATCATCATCCTTCTCCTCGTCTTTTATATAATCCTTTGATGTGTCGGCTACTAATTCGAGTGGTTGATATTTCGGAGAACTGGTTCGAGTTGATTCGAGCTGATGAGGTTTTGGAAATTCATTTGTTTCCTTTATCTGGGTTTTTGGTATTTTAGACACCTCAGGTCTCTTAAGTTTTTTCTCAGCATTCTCCACAAGCTTATTCAGGGGTTCTTTTATAGGATTCAAAATCTTGTTGAGAGACTCATCTTCTTTAGAACGCTCCAACTTTAATGATAAATACTTTTTTCTAATAGATCTAGCAGTTTCATTAATCCTCTTCTTAACATCTTTATCGAATTTGCTTAGTACAGATGGTATGATTGGATAGTCAGACAGGACAGGTCAACTAGGACAGGACGGGTCAGACAGGATAGAATGGGTGAGACGGCACAGGTCAACCAGGGTAGAGAGACCTGTATAAGCTGTAAAAGCCGGCTAAAAAACCTGTATACCGCCCTGTATAAGCTGTATATAGACCTGTATAAGCTTTATATAGACCTGTATAGGCAGATAACTAAGTATTACACACACCAGCGATGTGTTCTTAATCAGATCACGACTTATAATGAGAATTATCATTAGCTTAAGGTATTATATAGGTATCGAACTTGTTTCTATATCTACCTTTACGAATATCATCATCTTTAACTATTACTAGAAATCCATATTTATCCTTCCAAGTCTCTGAACAAATATTTTTAAAAATATCCATCGACATATCGGTGTTTACGTGATCGTCATACACATGTTTGAGATTCATAGCATCTTGTTTAAATAATACCAACATGTTATATAGATATAACTAATAATAGATATCGAGCGATATGCGAAATTATTGAACTTGGCTAATTTCCGAGGAGTATTTATGCGAGATACTTTACCGAAAATTCCAAAGAAGAACGAATGTGGTGTAATTAATCTTGATTCAGGCAAAGGATCCGGAACACACTGGGTAGCTTACAAGAAGATTAATAATAAAGTAGTTTACTTTGATAGTTTTGGAATTTTACACCCTCCTGAAGAAGTTGTTAATTATTTTAAAAAATGTAAAATATTCTTTAAGCATGATCAGTATCAAACATATAACACATATAATTGCGGTCACCTTGTATTATCATTCCTTTTCAATAAATCAGTATAAAACTCATGTTTGTCTGATATTCATCTAGTCATGTCGCCGACATGAAAGGTCGATCTAGCTATTTGAGCGTTAATATTAATCCTCCAATCGAGTTAGATAGCAGATATACATATTCTGTGACGCTGATATTACTCAGTACTTGGAACTCGATCCCAAACATCGAACCAGAACGAAACAAGTTTTACTATTCCATTAGCGGAACGAAAAAAGTATTGGAGATTCCAACAGGATCTTACGAGGTTTCAGATATTGAATCTTGGCTACTGTCAGCTTTAGCTAAGAATCAAAAGGGAAAAACTCTCATCGGGAGTATCGGGAGATTATTAGGATTTTCTAAAAAGCCGCTGAAGGCCAATATACGTCACGAATCAGATCTCTCAGTAGAGATGTTACAAGTAGTTACCATTAAAATAGAATATATCTGGCTCTTATTATACCAGCAATCCTTCGCATACATTGTACGAGTTTACGCCGTTTGTAGATCCTGGGTACAGTATAATTATTGAGCCTAGAAAGCTGATTTACATACCTGTAAACAGGTTCAGTATCGATAATTTTACTATAAACATATTAGATCAAGAGTCAAGACCTGTTAATTTCAGAGGCGAAATCGTTGTTAAATTAGAACTTGAAAAATATGGGTAAAGTTTTAACCAAAAAGCAAACTATTTAAATACCAACACTTCTGCTATAGCCTCAGTCAGTAGACAAACGTCAGAGCAGTCACTCACCTGGAAAAGTTTAGTGCAGCTACATCCAATCGCAAACAATTATGGATATCGTATCAGAAAAACTACAAATATTTCACCCGGTCAGCGTAGATGAGTCTATCTCTCGAGAAGAATGGCATACATATCACCGGTTCACGAAATCATTTCACAACAGCGATGAGATTGAAATAGTTATCAACCAACAAGATATTTTTATGGATATTAGTCAAGCTGAGATTTATATAGAAGCAAAGATTACTGAAGAAACTACAACAGGAAAGACCGGTTCCTGCTCTCTCACAAATAATGCAGCATCTGGAGAATTTAACTTACTAATACCTTTAAGCTTTTTCTTGGGTATATTTTCTGAATATATATACAAATGCTATTATGGGCAAACAGAAAATTAAACTAGTTCGAGCTAGAAATTATGATAACTGTTATGTCAACGCTACTGGAGATAAGAAAGCTACCATATCAATTTCAAACATCGAACTACGAGTTAAGCACATATACCCAACGATTTATTAACGCCAAAACTGTTTGAAGAAATCGCTAAAAATAAACCAATATTTATGGGGTTCAGAGGATGGGAAATCCATGAGTTACCTGCGCTAAGAAAACAAAGAGATATTTGGACTGGACTGAACTCGATATGTTATTGTATTTTTCCAGAAAAAAATTTTACAGAAAAATCGTAGACAACCCTAAATCCGATATTACGTATTTCGATAATTTAAATATTACCGATGTTAGATTATATTTAAATTCAGAGGTTTATTCATATGAGTCACTCAATCTGAATTTTGAAACTAAACAGTTTGCAGAACTGTTTAGAATGTATACTGAATTTCAAAAATCTTATTTGGGTAAAACTCTTAGCGAACCATTATTGGATTTTACTGCTTTGTAAATAGAACTCTGTTTGTAATCGACTGTTCAAAAAACAAAACGAGGCTCTTAAAAGTAGTACTATCGATGTTAAACTAGAAATTCAGAGTTCGGCGAATTTCTCTGATGATACTCGAGCGTATTGCATCATTGTACATGACCGAGTTTTGGAATATTTACCTTTATCAGGTAATGGTCGAAACCTGATTTAATCAGTTTACAACAAACATTGATAAAATGAAGTTCTTAGTCAGGGACGCTCAAGGTTAATCTATACCCGATTTTCATGTTAAAGAACTCGCTATATATGATGGCAAGCAAATAAAAACATGGATTTTTAAACCAAAAATATTATTTGAGTGAGTCTCAAAGGAAAACTACGCAATACGTATGTTTAAATATTCACGGTATTCATTATAAAACAGGAAATACTGTGTATAATCAATTTAATCAGATTCTTTATCGAGAGCTTCAAGACGTGGATACTATTTTTTATGTTAAAGGATATGTAAAGAAAGATTTTTTAATTAAAGCCTATTCTGAGATGTGTTTAGAAACCCCTAACATTGTTAATTTAGAATTTTCAGAGGGCAAAATACCTAAATTAGAACGTAGTGATTCAGCATGTATACATCATAATCTTAAAATTTGTTCTTGTAGTGTTAAGACTGTTGTTGTATTATATGATTATATTGCAAGCCTTTTACCTCAATAAATACTTTTAATCAAACTTTGTGTTTTATTTGCGTAAAAAATAAATAAATGCAACCGATCTCAACATTTAGGTTCAGTATATCTTTAGATTATGCCGAGTACACTACTTACGAGAATTCATTCAACATTTAGAAAATCTTGTATGTGTGAAAAAAGATTGAGTGTTTTACGAAAATAAGAAAAAAATATTTTCCGACTTTAAAAAACTTAGTATGGAATCAAAGTGTAGCAAGGTGTTTGAAACAACTTCGAGATCTTGAAATCAGACAGAATCTAGTGATGCTGGAAGAATAGCTCCAACGCCTGTTTTTCGAGAGTTAAATATTCATGATATTATAAAAATTATTGCATCAGACTATCAAGTCATTTTGAAACACGTTGATGATGCTTCAATTTCTTTCAGGATCGATGAATTCATGGACTTTTTAGCGTTTCTCGAATCAATTAATGATAGATGGTGCGATACAAATTTCTATATTGGTGAATATATCTATATAAGCTACTGGCATGAAGAGGAAAGCAGAGGCCTAACTATGTGCGATATGCGCACTAGAGACTGCATTTCTTGGAATGAGTGTAGTTGAAGGTTTTAGGCCTATAGTCCCCTGGCGTTTCAAGTTATCCTTCCTGGTGAACGAACGGGTACAGAATTCGCAGACAGACATTTTCTGAAAAATCAAAAAAAAAAATTAGCGAGTCTGCTAGTACTCGAGACTGATGTGTAAAGATATCCTATAACGACAGCAGTTGTAAAAAAAATGACAACAGCTCGTTGTGTTCCCAAGCGGTCACCCATCCATGTACTAACCACGCCCGACGTTGCTTAACTTCAGTGAGCGGACGATTTTCAACGTACTATGGCCGTTACCCATACATTTTAACTTGTTCATAGAATAAAAGCAAACACATTCACATTTATAATATTAGGATTCTTTAATAATACTTATTGGCAGCTTCAGAGTGGATTAATTCAATGCACAAATTCGACACGAAGTTCTAATGCCACCACGAATAACATCAACATATGGACACAGCTTATTTACCTAGTAATCGTGGGCCGACATCCTTTGATTTGGGACAGTCAATAACCAACTTTTTCTAATTTTCGCCGGCTATAACAATATTGTTTTAAACGTCTGGGCATTGAATAATACTTTTGACAGTTCGTTTAATTTAAAATAATATAATATGCTTTTTTATCGTCTAAAATCCGTTTAAAAACGATTTTAAATGGCAAAATTGTATAAAAATCCGAAAATTTGGACATATAAGGCCGATAGCCGTGGCATCGGACGAATTTGTCGTAGATTTTGAAGCGAAAATTCATTTTAAATTCAACCGTCCATTAAAAATAAGCGGTGATATGGATCCAAATACACTGCGAATATAATAATTAAAATATAATACTTTTGACGGTTCGTTTAATTTAAAATATGCTTTTTTATCGTCTAAAATCCGTTTAAAACGATTTTAAATGGCAAAATTGTATATAATACCGTCCTAGCGGCTAGAATTGATTTGCGCATTTCCGTCCCATTTGCCGAAATTTACCCTAATACCGTCACGTAAGATGTTTACACATCAAAATATGAAATGCTACAAAAATTCTGATTCGATTTTTTAAATCGTTGTAAAAGTCCCTTTAATTTGATATATAACTTGATATATTTTGAAGCGATTTTAAGTCAACACTCTTTCGGCACTATAGTTCCCTTATGATAAATAATATAAAAATTCTAAATCGATTTTCTGGTTCGCTGCAAAGTTCCCTTTAATTTGATGTATAACTCAATACATTTCGAGCGATTTTAAGTTAGTGCCTTTATTGGTCGCGACGTAGTAGACCGGAATTGGTTTTTCTCGAAAACTACAAGAGCTAGATGTGCGTAAATAGTGACAAAAGTGCCTTTGGCATCCCGATCGATAACGATCTTTCAGAAAATATATATTTAACAAAAACATGGTTAAGGCAGTTTGGGCCATTACTCAGACAAAAAACATGTGTTTTCAGGAGATGTGCTTTTTGATGCATGATCTAACATCAAATTTGCATAAGGTTTATACATGTATTTAATATAGCATAGGGCAAAAGATATATAAGCCCCCTTTTCCTTCTTAAAGCGGTATTTTGCAAACTAAAAACTTAAATCGATTTTTATAAATTTGGAGTATTTGGAAAATTATTTTACATGGTTGAATCCTAGTTAATATAATTTATTTATAATTTCCTTCTTAAAGCGGTATTTAGCAAACTAAAAAATTAAATCGATTATTATAAATTTGGAGCATTTTGAAAATTATTTTACATGATTGAATTCTAGTTAATATAATTTATTTATAAGACTTACCGTTTGAAAAAAATAAACCCAAAGCACAAAATAGCATACAGTCAAAGTTTGTCAAAGGTCTGAAGTTGTGTTGCTTGAAAGAACTGACTGAGCTGAATGGTTTTCGCATTAGGAAATTTTCCGAATTTATACCATCTCGATCGGCAATATTCATAGGTGTAGTTGTTAGCATTCGTTGGCGCGGTGAAGCAATAATTTATTCATATTAGCCGCAATGTTCGCTAACGCAGAGGAGAGATAATTTATTCATATTTTTCGTAAACAAGGCTTATCTTTAAACTATTTATTCAAATGATAATTTATTCAAAACATATTGTCGACATATTATTTAAATTACATCCAGCCTTTAGCTTGGCTGGTAGATAAGAAATTGCTTGCATACATAATTTTGTATAATTTTATGCTGAAGAATATTTATTTAAATTGTTTCAAGGTCTGGTCTATTTCTAAAATATTTTGATAAAAAATGGTACTTTTGCGGCTTAGTGATATCAGTATCCATATATTTAAATTTTACGAGGTCAATTAATATATTACGCATGAGTCTCATAAGGCTAGGCTAAACTCAACCCTAAAACTATCCCCCTTAGTAGTGGTTAGGTCCCATTGGCATGATGATGACGTCACATTAGATACGGGGTAGATGGAGTAGGTCACCTGGTGCTCTAGGGTAAAACGGCGTTAGGTTAGCCTGGACCGGATTACAAGGCCTGATGCTGATCAATGACAGCTGTGACAAGCGGGACTGTATTGTATTAGCAGGCAGAAACGTCGCAAAACCGGTGGGGGCACTTTGATTACGGAGAGCGTAATCCGAGTTGCCACGGAATGTGGCTCATCAAATCCCATCATCTACCCTACTCTATTTTATTACAGGCTTGATCAACTGTATGGAAAATAGCTATTACCAACAACTGGAAGCACGGCAATGGGCAACTGTTTGTTTATCCGTTCTCAGCTAATATTTTCATGATGAAAACAAAATTAGTCAAAAAGGACAACATTGAAACGTTGGAAAAAAGTGTAATTTATGAAATTGGATGCATGAACTATTATAACCAAAAATATGTTGGGCAAACTAGAAGATCCATACAAACGATTTAAAGTGTGGTGAAAATCAAGTGTTGCCGAGCATGCTTTTGAAAATAATCATAGAAAAACAAT
>JAEQML010079080.1:0-12141 GCA_016904865.1 Pissodes strobi | reverse complement strand
TATATATAATGGTAATATTACATAAAGAACTTTGATAAATGAAGGAATAAATTGAATATCTTCAAAATCGTCAAACTAATTTGTAAATGTCTCAATTGAATTTTATCTTTGCGCATATTTTAAATTATTTGCACGTAGGTCACCTGCCTATGCTTGTGCACCCACTCGCATACCAATTTAGCTCGGCACCTCGGAGATCCCCTAGGAAAACCACGCAGTTTCTTCGGCTGGATCTTTCTTATGTTCTCTGGATCCGCGCAGGTGCAAATGCCTGTTTAAAAGGTAGTGCTTTGTGAAGAGCCCTGCAACAAGCATCATATCGCTCTTCCTTAAAGCCATAAAGGCCCTCCTCCTACCAGGTGCTGAGTCTCCCTGGAGAAACCCAGCCTGTCTTATTTCTAGAGTATTCGGCCACAGATCCCCAGCTCGCTCATGCACTGCGTTCTATAGGATGATACCGTACTGGAGAATATACTTATTATAGGCTGTGCCAAAGAATATTATAGTGTTACAGAATTTTCTTTGACTGTGCATTGCGGAACCATGTCGTGTCAAATAATCGGTCTCCTCGCTCCCCCGGGACGAATTACAGTACTTAAAATATGAAATGTAGCCCAATTTATTCAAATAACTTATACTTACTACTTGCTTACCTTTGGAACACTAGTACTAAAAGAAAATAAATAAAACAGATGGATAGGTGAACACAAAATTAGCTTAATATTATAAATATGATTGTTATAGTATGATGCAAAGGAAAAGTTAGGAACAAGGATTTTACTTCAAACTAATTAAAGAAATAAATACAAAAAAAGATTCAAATAATGTGATACTCACGGTACTTGCTTGCATAAAATTATACATGACAGTAAAGCGGCGTTTACATTATGCAAGTTTTGCTTGTGCTATTACTTGATTGCAAGTAGTTGATCAATGTAAATATACTGTGCTTCAAGTACAGGGTTTTTTCTTATAATTTGCCACCCCTTTTATTTAAAGACACAGATAAAATCTTCAAATAAAAGTTTCAGGATTTTTCCTGGAAATTTTAAACAAACTAACCAAAATAAAACAAATGACTGTCGAAAAACAAGATTATGTCGCATTTTTATTTTCTTTTAATGGAATGTCCTGTATATTATTACAATTTTAAGATCTCCTTAGCCTCCGCTTTTCAAAAATATATAGTTTGCCTATGTTTGGACTTGCCGTGTTTTAGTTACTTCACTTTAAATAACTTAGTCTCGCCTCCTGCACCGAGGGCAAATAATGTGATTTTTGGATCAGGCATGGATCACCAAGGATAACAAAACATTATAATATGCTGTTGCCAGCGCAAACTTTTTTTTGTTGAAATATTCGCCCGAATCCTCCCGCCTGACGAGTTCTGGGAATTATAAACATATTTCTCACAAAGAAATGTCTTTATGGTCCACGGAATTGCTTTCAGCGAGCCTCGTGGCTCAGTGGTTAGATGGTGCGTTCCTGCGAAAGCGGTCCTGGTTTGATGGCAGTGACAGGACGTGTTTTTTAAAGGTTATATTTGTATTTTTTATTTTTTATTTTGGGCATGTCTTGGATTAGTCTTGGTTACTTTTTGTTGGCTGCGCGAGCGAAGCGGGTTTCAAGAATTGTTGGTTGTCTATGGAAGGATATAATAAATGAAAGTTATCTAGCATTCTTCGTGCGATTTTGATGTGTTTGCGATTCAAGCCAACAAGGAGGTACATAATTAATTGATATGCTACCAATAGTGTGATGTTAAACGATTGTCTTTCTCTTTCGCTTTAAATATACGTAGGCAAGATCGTTTAGTGATTGCGTGTATTCCCTAACTTGGCAACACCGCTCGAGTTGTTTCGCAAATGTTTCAGCAAGGAAACCGGCTCTAGCTTAAGGTACCTTTAGGTCTGAATTGTCGCCGATATCTGCGTTGAACAGATTTGATGTCAGGAGTTTTAAATGGCCGCCGGCCGGAACGAAGTAGTTTCTGTTTCTTTGGTCATTGGCAATAATGGTTTTATCGCTGGACTTCTTTGTCCTGCCAGCTATACATAATTTCATACAGCCTTAGGTACGTTATATTGCATATTGAAGATGTTAGTAAATTTGGTGACAACCAGCTTGTGGTATTTTGCGTATGCCGCAGAAAAGTGTAAAGCGAGTCCGTGGGCCGATTTTTTTCTGGCTTTTTAACATTGAATTTCACGATCTAAGTCGTCGATCTTGATTTGACCTCGTTCTCTTTTCTTGGTAAACCCTCTAAAGGAGAGGTAGTGCGTATGCCTGATAAAAAGTTTAAGAATTTCTAGTTCAGCCTAAGGGGGATTATACTTATTTCGGGCAAAAAAGTGGCATAGTTACTAGGTTGCTGTAGTAAATGGCTTGACTGTGGACTGGTTGGATTTTTGGCTGATTTCTGTAGTTGACCACGTACGGTGGATTCCGGAACAAAATACGCCGTTTGCTTCCTCAAGGAATGCCTGTAAAAGAGTAAATAATTGACCCACTCCCACGCCGACGAGCAAGTCGGAGCACACATGTTGCGCTGGCCGCATTCTTAAGGGTAGGTACCATCTTATTCATTATATCTTGCTAACACATTTAAAAGGGTTTTACGCGCAACATCGGGCGGATATTTCCTAAAAAAGGTCTATTGTTGACCGCATTACAAGAGGCGCGGCAAACTAGATTAAATTATTTAAAGTGAAATAACAAAAAAACGGCAAGTCGAAACATACGCAAACTATATATTTTTGAAAAGGAGGATAAGGAAATCTTAAAATTGTAAGAATATACAGGATATTTCGTTAAAAGAAAATAAAAAAATTGACATTTTCCGGTTTTCCGACAGCCATTTGTTTTTTTGGTTAGTTTGTTTAAAATTTTCAGGAAAAATCCTGAAACTTCTATTTGGATATTTTTTGCTATGTCTCTTTAAAAAAAGTTTCTAAAGGGGTGACAAATTATAAGGAAAAACCCTGTACTTGCTCAACTGGTTGTACAAAAAGAACTAATTTGCAAGTTTAGTTGATTGGCGGTGCAATTTTCATGCATGCCAGAACTTGTACAACGATTAGTTTGACGTGTAAACACATTTTCAAGTCATTGCGGCAGTAGTTGAGTAAGAAAATGGCGCCGAGTAGATAGTCGGACGAACAAATCCTAAATTTGTATGAAATATCTGAAAAATATGATAGGTCGTGGCACATTAAATGCGTTTACTATAAAAATAAAAATTATTTACTTATCCTCGTCTTTACCTACACACTTCTTTATCGGCTTTTTTTGTATTAAAACACGTAATTCTACCAAAACTAACAATCTCGGAATTCTCGGTTATATGAAAACTAATATTTAATAAAAATAGACGATTGCTTCTGACGAACCTCGTGCACAAGTGCATGTAGAGTGCAAACATCCAATTTTATAGATGTCAAATTACAAGAACTTGCAATCAATTATTTGCACAAGCAAACTAGCAAAATGTAAACTTGGCTTTAGACGAAAACTAAAGTAGAAATTACTTGTAAATGATTGAAATAATTTACCTCGATTGAGGCAAATCGTGAGGTAAGATAATTAATTATAGAAACTGGATAATTTTAAACAAATCTTCAGCTGTAGGTTATGCAAAACGGAGTACCTGTTATGTCAATTAACAAAGACCACTAATTTAAAAAATCTACCAAAATTTCAAATCATGTAAATTGATACGGTTTTAAAATGTTAGGGATTATGAAAATTAATCAGGGAAAATGAAAACCCACTAAAACTTAAACAATATGGCATTTATGTTAGCATATCGTTACAATCAACTTCCGCTAGACTGTAAAAATTAAGATAAGAAAAGGTCGGCTGTTCTAAAATGGCATATCGTACATTTTTGTTTAATAAACCTACTATATATTATTGCACAATCGGGAAAAAAATGTCCGATAGAATCCATCTTCAGCAAAAATTAGTTTTGCTTTGGTGGAATTTTCACTAAACCAGGAATTTAATATTTTAAATGAATAATAGAATTTGATTTCATTGTAGGCATATTTTACATATTTTGAGAGCAACAATAGATACAAGCAATGCTGTTATTTATACTATACAAATTAAAATGAATATTTCTAGAAAAACAGAAATAAACTCAAAAGCAATAATTGGAATATGCATGTTAAAAAACGACATCGATGTAAATAAAATAAATAATCCACATTTAAAAACTGTTTGTAGTCGGCCTAAATCAATTTTTAAATTCTCTTTTCTATCGAATCAACAATATAGCACAGCTTTCAAATATTTTTGATAAATTATTATACTATCAAAGGATGACAAATAGTTAGGTTTTGCAGTTTTAGTTTTTGAAATGTACCAGAATTATAATATTAGATTATATCACGTTCCTATTTAATATGGGAATATAACTTGTTGCCTATACAAAATTATTTACAATATAAGAAAAACTTTTGGCTGCAGTAGTAATTTATGTAACAAATAAGAAACATTTGTGTTATGACTAAGCATCTGCATGTGCAAATTGAAGAAAATAAATTATTTATTCACATTTTAAAACAAAAATTTCAACAGCATTGTGTGTATCAACTGTAATATGTGATAGATTAATTTGAAGACTATCATTTTTTTGTGTATACCTTTAGCATTGGATTCTTTGCATAAATGTTATAAATATAGATTTTTGTAATACTATTGTACTACTTTCTTTCAATAAATACAAATACAACGATTCTTACAATCTGTTGGAAATATTAATAACAATTTTATTTAAGAAAATAAAAATATATATAGATACATATAGATTATGGAGACATTCAAACGAAGCATGTGCTGAAGCTAACTCAAAATCTAATAAAATTTGGTAGAGTTAAATCATATCCCAAATGAAAATACATACCATGTAGCATCAGACTCGAGATAAAGCTACCACATCTATACTTTAATAATTGCATGTAATAAAAGTCCTACTCTGTTTATTTGAATAATTTGACTGTAATTATTCCTCCTTTTTTTAGCGAGATGCTATAAAATTTTGGAGCTAATTGATCAGTGAATTTTAGATTATAATTTTTTCAATTTTTCGGTATAACTAAGTGCTTGTTTAATGCCCGGTTTCTCAACATTACGAGTTATTCAATTGATAATTATTTGATAGATAAAATTGTCGAACCAACAACTTTATGCGGTTCTGAATGTAAGCTAATTGTAAAAGTATCTCCAAATAACAATCAAATGAATATCTTAGTTCTAAGCTATACTATACGTGGAAATAGCAGCAACAAACTTATTTAAAGATTTCGTAAACCAAAGAAGTGCTATTTCACAAAATGATATATAGATGGAGCACTAGTGAACATAGCATCGTTAGCAGATTTTGAAACGGGCTATCCCTTCACTGAATCACTGTCGTTTCCTTTGTATTTTTTCTCGGTTGACATAATGTTTAAATTATGTACTTTTAATAGCAATTTTAATTGCAATAGCAATTATGTACTTTTAATAGCAATTTACCGTTTTATTAGTTTATATTTATTATCGGCCATCTAAAATAATCTCAATAAAAATAATATAATATTTATAACAATTCTTTAAAAATGGATTTCTTTCAGTACATTGATTATATGAACAGGTAGTCAGGACTGAAGTATTATTAAAATTTACATAATGTAAATTTTAATATAATTTAAATTGCATTTTGGTTTTTTGATATAAGTTAGGTAACTGAACCTCCCAGGTGCTTGTGTTTATTGATGTATTGTTTAAATTAAGGATTTGTCAGTTTACTTGCTATGGATAAAATTGAGATAAAGGCTAAAGACAAACGTGCACGCAACTTTACAGATTTTGACAAGAACGTGTTTGAAATCATGCAAAACTTTTACATCCTTATTGTAGGGAATAAAAAAAAACAGATTGAACAAATGCAAAATTAAAAACTGAAGCTTGGGAATCAATTGCCAGAGAATTCAATACTAGTTGCTGCAAGGCAGCTTCATGCTTTGCTGTCTCGAATTTCTTTATCATCATATTTTGCATATTGATTTTCTCTTTCACGATAAAGTCTTGGGCGTTCTATATCCTTAACTATATCGATATATTCCTCATCAGAATATGTCGACGAACTAGAATATTCTATGTTGCTAGTACTCTCGGTATTTTTTTTAGAATAAAATGAATTAATATTTTAATTAACAATATCAGCACAAAAGTTTGGTTAGATAATCCAAAAGAAACTAATAAACCATACTGCACTGTAACGGAATATAAGCTTATTCCGCTCCACTAAATTCAGTTCAATTACGAATGATTTTCGATGTTTGGGATTTGAGTTGCCAGTGACATCTATTTGCGAATGGTTGTATTTCGTGCAAGTAATTATTTGGTAGCATAAGTACGCTATTTTATACCTACAACTTGTAGAGTTGTCTTACTATAGATTATTATATTTAATAGCGACATCTTTTCGTAATTGGTCTTATCTCGCGTGGTTGGTAATTGGGGAGCGCAGTACGTTATTTAATACCTAAAATTTATGAATTTCATTTACTATAGATTACTATATTTTGTATATATTGGTATTTCTTTTACTTAACACTGCGTGACCTATAGTAGTAGTCACATGATATAAATTATCCAATCAAAACATCGGAAAGCAAAATTTGTGGAACGTCTGAATTTTGAAAGCGGGGTCGTTTTATCTTTGTGGCGACGCTGACATGGGTGAGTGCTGGTTTTTAATCCTGAAATATTTTATTCATCTTGAAATATATTTCACCAATTTTTTCATTTTTAAATACATAATTAATAATTGTTTCTGATTTGCTTAATCGTATTTGGCTAAAGCAAGAATTTAGCATTTTTGTATTACACTTTCAATTAGCTTACAGGTTCAATAATCTTAATTTTCGTAGTGACATTTGGGTTAAGATAGCGATTTATTGGTGAATAATTGCGTCTCTCATTAGTCAAATTCATGTAATTTGAAAGTGGTTTAGTCCAAATTTACAGAGAACGTAATTATTTCATTGTTTAGCGGCCACGCACATTATTTTAAGTATCTCCATTCAAATTGAACAGTATTATTTGGGGAATTCTTGGAGTAAGTTCTATATATTCCTGTAAAGGAAGTAAATTGAATTTTCGGTAGAATTTCTTCGAATTTTCCCTCATAGTGTGGCTGGTTATAATATTTTTTCTTTCCAGGCTTGTTTAATTAGATTTTCAGTTTATTTTTTACATCAAGCATATAATTATTAGCACTCGCCCTGTCTCGTCTCAACACTGATGTACCGACATTAATTTGCATTTATGAGAGGTTAATCTCACATGTGTAAATGTACCTGTTTTTTATCTTTTATCTAAATTTCTATCTCGATGTGAGATAATGATTATCTTATCTATATCTTTGATTAATTGTGGCGTATTTTTTTTATACACACACACTAAAGGGAGATCCTATGACGCTCGACGAGCGGTGTGTGTGCGAAGATGTTGATTGACACGGTTCTTGAATATTTGTAGGTTGTAATTAGTGGGAAACAATGTCCAGGAAGGGAGTTCCACAGTGATGCAGTGCGCCAGACAAAGGAGTTCTGGTAAAGCGATGTTCTAAGTGTTTCTAGTTGTCCGACGAGCTGGTGCGCTCCTGCCGTCTGTATGGACTGTCTGACAGGAGTTGCCAGGGGCGGGATTATGCGGGCCAAATCCTGGGAACATTGGTCGTGAAAGTATCTGTAAAACAGAGACATCTCGGCCACATGTCTGCGATGTTCCAGACTATCCAGATTCCGGGTCAACTCCGGATCGCCGACGAGATGCACAGCCCTCTTCTGAATGGAATCCAGCAGCTTTAGGGTATGCTTTGGTGCGGCACCCCAGAATGTGAGCAATATTCTAAGCACGGTCTTATTTGCGCTTTGTAGAGCAAGAGCAACTGCTGCGGTGTATAGAGTTTTTTGTTGCGAAATAGCGCACCAAGCTTCTGGGAGGCTGATTTTGCGATGTTAGCAACATGGTCATGCCGTGACATATTGCTGTTGACCGAGACACCCAGCAGCCCGATTGACGAGGATGAAGGAATGGTCGATCCTGCCATAATAGGGCCCGCTGTATTGGCCCTCTTAGTAAACGTTGCTGCTTGGGTCTTTGCTGCATTGAACTGGACCAAATTTCGGTCGCCCCAAGTTTGAACTTTCTCCAGGTCTTGATTAATTGCTGTAATCTGCTCCTGTCTGCGGTCATGAGTCTCAGTCGCTGGTAAGGGTTTTTCTGATCTAAAGTGGGAGACAAGGGTACTGTCATCTGCAAAACTGTAAACAGGATTATTCGTTTCGATCAGTAGGTCATTAATATAGATGAGGACCAGAGTTGGTGAAAGTATAGCGCCCTGAGGCACGCCCGCGTTGATGGTGAATGTGTCCGAGATGTGTCCATCGACTGCAACGTGTAGGGATCGGTTCTTGGGGAAACTGGCCAGCCAGCTGCAGAGAGAGGCGGGCAGTCCCAAGAACGGCAGTTTGTTGAGCAGCCCGTCATGCCAAACTCTGTCGAATGCCTTTGAAATATCCAACGCAATCGCTCGAGACTCTCCGTAGTTTTCAATTGCCCTACTCCATATATGAGTGACATAGGCCAATATATCTTCTGTCGATCTCTCTTTGCGAAAGCCGTATTGATTATCGTTGATTATTCTGTTGCTCTCGAGGTACTTGAGTAGTTGCTGGTTGACTACACGTTCCATGACTTTGGAGATTATTGGAAGCAAGGCAATTGGGCGATAGTTTGAGGGCGTGGTTTTCTTGCCTTATGCCGCTCAATTATCGTTTATGTGCCAAGGGCTAAATAAAAAAAAGTAATTTAAATTGCTTATTTGGAGTTATAAGATTCATTTATAGAGAGGTTGCACTTCTATTTTTCTATTTATCATTAAATTCAAGTTATCTTTTATTTAGGTTTGCCGAGAGTCACTAATTGGAACGCAATTCCATAGTTTTCTTTTGAATTTAAATTTCAATCATTATTTCTTTAAAATTTCATATTGTAAGTAAAGAAAAGGATATATTGAGTAACAGGAGTTATTTATAATTTTTGCTCAACTTAAAATTGTGATTTAAGTTTCTGATTATACCTGCCTTAACCAATAAATTTTCAAATTATTGATTGCTTCCTCATGTGTAATAGTCTTACAGAGGTCCACACGATATTTCCCTGAATATTCTTTAATTAGCGATACACATGGATCTAAGACTAGGTTATTATTTTTTTTGCATGTATCCAACGTTGGCTAAAAAACATCGTGCTTGGCAAGTAGCAGGTGTTAGTCCACATCGCTGTAGCAGATCTGTAGAGGGAGCTGACACTAGGTTAACCTGTAAGTCCTATATTAACCCATTAACATAAAACAGTAAAAAGCTCTTGCAGATTGTCAGGCTTTGAACTGACTTTGACAAGATGACAATTATAATGCCATATTTAATTACTGGTTAACTGGTATTTAGTTTGATAATGAAGTGTTATTTGGTGAATTAATTTGTTTTTGAAGTTTTATATATCTATCATTTGGTGTTATTCGCTTAGGAAGAATTTAATGATTTTTGATGAAAGGATTAGTTAATTTCTAAGTGTCCCTTATCAACTTCAGTTTTTAGCAAAGGTAACCATGTGCTATTAAAACTTATAGAAGTTGAAGCAACACATTCATCTTTATTTAATAAAATTGAAGCACTTTCTTTAATTTTACGTTTTTAGAAGATGGCTCATTTGCCAAAATACTAGAAGCGTTCCATTGTATTCTGTGATTGTTATCAAATGCATGTTGACAAATGTGTGATTTGTGAAATTGTGCATTTCTAATATAAGTTTGGTGTTCTTTTATACGTTTTGATAATGGTCTACAGGTCTCACCTATATAAAATTTATTACATGCACATGGTATTTTATAGATAACATTTTTAGTAGTTTCATTTTCATTAAGTGATTTTGTTTTTGTTAGTTTGGGTCTAAGGGTGTTTTCTGTTTTGAAAATGGTACGAATGTTAAATTTATTACCTATTCGTTTTATTTTGTCTGATAAACCAGGAATATAAGGAATAAAGGGGTTCGTAATAGGTCTATTTTGATTTTGTCTGATATTTGGTTGTTCAAATTCTATAAAGCATTTTTGAATGAAATCAATATGATAGTCATTATTAATCAAAACATTGCTCAAAAATTCTTTTTCTGTGTCGAAATTTTGATTATTACAAATTATTTTCATTCGATCATATAGACTTTTTACGACCCCCTTTTTTACCATTATTGGGTGATTTGAATTAAAATTTAAATATCTGTTTGAATGTCAAGAAATGAAAGTTGTTCATTAATATCTTTTTCTATAGTGAATTTGATTGTGGGTTCTTTGGTGTTAATATGATTTAGAAAATCGTTAAGAGAATGTTCGTTATATGGATAAATTGAAAAAAATGTCATCTATATAACGCCACCAAATTAAAGGTTTATATTGATAATTTTCAACACAATTTAATTCAAAATTTTCCATAAAATATTACTTAATAAAGGTGATAAAGGCGAACCCATAGCCATACCATTGTTTTGTTGATAGTAATGGGTATTGTATTGAAAATAAGTAGTTTTTACGCAAAAAGTAAGTAATTCGAGTATTGTGTCAATATTAAGTTTTGTACGTTCACCAAGGTTAATATCATTTGTTAATTTATTTCTTACAATATTTAAAGTTTTAACAACAGGTACGTTGGTAAATAGACTAACAACATCAAAACTTACCAGAGTATCGTTAGGATTTAAATTAATTTGTGAGTTTCTCTAAAAAATGTTGTGAATTTCTTATATATGAGTTAGTATTGTTAGCAAGTGGATTAAGAATGTTGAGTAGATATTTAGCAATGGGGTGTGTTGGCGAATTTGTACAGCTGACTATTGGACGTAGAGGAATATTTAGTTTATATATTTTTTGGTACTCCATAAAAACGAGGTGTTTTACTATTGTGTGGTGTCAGTTTGAATCTTTCTATGTCATTGAATTGATTTTTGTTTTTTTTAACATATTGTATATCTGTCTCTCAATACGTTCTGGTGGATCATTATTTAGTATCGAGTAATTACCGTCATTTAAAAGAGACATTATCTTCTCATCGTAAGTAATGCAATTCATTATTACGGTTGAATTACCTTTATCTGCTGGTAGAATTTTAATAGTGTTATCTCTTTTTAATGATTGTAATGCTCTTTGTTCTGTGTATGTTATGTTTTGTTTAATTTTAAATGGTTTTTCTAGTGTTATTTTAGTTCTAATTCTAAATTCGTCTTTATGTTCTTCTGGCAAGTTTTGTGTTGTTTCTTTTCTTTTTACTCTAGTAAGTTTTGATGTTGTTAGTCTATTTACCAACGTACCTGCTGATAAAACTTTAAATATTGTAAGAAATAAATTAAAAATGATATTAACCTTGGTGAACGTACAAAACTTAATATTGACACAATACTCGAATTACTTACTTTTTGCGTAAAAACTACTTATTTTCAATACAATACCCATTACTATCAACAAAACAATGGTATGGCTATGGGTTCGCCTTTATCACCTTTATTAAGTAATATTTTTATGGAAAATTTTGAATAAAATTTTGTTGAAAATTATCAATATAAACCTTTAATTTGGTGGCGTTATATAGATGACATTTTTTCAATTTATCCATATAACGAACATTTTCTTAACAATTTTCTAAATCATATTAACACCAAAGAACCCACAATCAAATGCACTATAGAAAAAAAAATTAATGAACAACTTTCATTTCTTGACATTCTTATTAAAAAAGACTTGAATAGTTTCGAAACAAAAATATACAGAAAACCAACACATACAAACAGATATTTAAATTTTAATTCAAATCATCCAATAATGGTAAAAAAGGGGGTCGTAAAAAGTCTATATGATCGAATGAAAATAATTTGTAATAATCAAAATTTCAACACAGAAAAAGAATTTTTGAGCAATGTTTTGATTAATAATAACTATCCTATTGATTTCATTCAAAAATGCTTTATAGAATTTGAACAACCAAATATCAGACAAAATCAAAATAGACCTATTACGAACCTCTTTATTCCTTATAT
>JAEQML010079079.1:0-12141 GCA_016904865.1 Pissodes strobi | reverse complement strand
AGTCTCTTATCGAATACGATTTACGTGTTACTTTACATACGACTTCATATGAAACTTAATACTTATTGCCATATTTGTTATTTATGCCATTTTGAATCGAGACCGACGGGATACATAAATCTAATATTTACGAACTACTGCGCTTTAAAAAAGTTTTTGAAACAATCTGGTTTAAGGAACAGTGACGTGATACCATCGTTTAAGGAGGAAAACAATGGTGATAGCTTAGCTATAAATAATTATACAGTTGCCATTTGAATTAAGTCATCAACATGTAGTAGGTAGTCTCTATACACTGTGGGCAAAATTAAATTGGAACCTTCTTTAACGTTTAATAACTAAGGATTTTTTTATAATTTTTGGATATATTATGGCCTAAGGTATTGGAATTAAAAAGAACTTTGCAAAGAGGATCTACTTCAGGGGCGTACAGAAAAGGGGATATTTTTCAAAACCAATGTATCTCAGGTCGTTGCAAAAATCGACCAAATGAAATAAAGATGTAAAAATGGCCAAAAAAGAATTGAAATGGTTCGGAATATTGACCAGGTCGATACCAACAAAATTAAAATTTCTACTTTAATTTTGGTAAAACCATGTCTTGTGAGCCAAATTAAATTGTATTCTTTTTTAATCCTTAATGACTTTTTATTTTCAAAGGATTTTTTATAATTTTTGGATATATTATGGCCTAAGGTATTAGAATCAAAAAGAACTTTGCAGAGCCGGTCTAGTTCAGTGGCGTACAAAAATTTTAAATTCACTCGAAATTTTTAAAATAAAATATATATTTTAAATTTTAATGTACGCCACTGAAGTAGACCCGCTTTATAAATTTCTCTTTGAATTTAATATCTTAGGCCATAACATATCCAAAAATGAAAAAAAAATCCTTTAAAAAGTTATTAAGCTAAAGGTTCTAATTTAACTTGGCCCGCAATCAATTCTTGTTCGTATTGAACTGGTTTTTTAATGGTCAATATTCCGAACCCTTTCAAATCTTTTTTGCCCATTTTTACATCTGTATTTCATTTGGCTAATTTTTTCAACGACCTGAAATACATTGGTATTGAAAAATGCCCCATTTTCTGTACGCCACTGGAGTAGACCCGCTTTACAAAGTTCTTTTTGAATCTAATATCTTAGGCCATAACATATCCAAAAATGATACACAATCCTTAAAAATAAAAAGTCATTAAGCATTAAAAACGATCTGATTTAATTTGACCCACAAGACATGGTTTTACGAAAATTAAAGTATAAATTTTAATTTTCTTTGTATCGACCTGGTTTTTTAATGGTCAAGATTCCGAACTGTTTTAAATCTTTTTTGCTCATTTTTACATCTTTGTTTCATTTGGCCGATTTTTGCGACGACCTGAAATACATTAGTTTTGAAAAATACCCCTTTTTCTGTACGCCACTGAAGTAGACTCTCTCTGCAAAGTTCTTTTTAATCACATTACCTTAGGCCATAACATATCCAAAAATGATAAAAAATCATTTGAAAATAAAAAAGTTATTAAACGTTAAAGAAGGTTCCAATTTAATTTTGCCCACAGTGTATGATTATATAGTAAGTTAAATTAATTTTCTTCCAGGTTACGCCATTGGAAGCATAATCGGAGGGATTCTTTACAAGTATATTGGAGGGAAAAATGCCTTTCAAGTCTTTAGTTCCCTCGGTGTGCTTTGCAGTGTAACACATCTGGTGTTGCACAAAACATACTTAAGGGCCTACGAAGCTCCAGTGACCCTTAACGGAACTAGTGATGCTATTTATAGATCGCCAGAAGAAGCTGTGAAAACTACCTTAGATACTTAGTCTTAGATCCCACTATCTTATACTGGGTGGTCCATGGAAAACTTTCCTCCATGTAGATATTTTCGAAAAATAATTATTTTTATACACTATGTATCTACGACTTCAAGACACATCCCTTTTTATTGCAAATGTGACCCACTAAATTAGCCCATTCATTGGATCAGTTTGCATTAAAGCATTTGTTCTGCAGTTGGACCGAATATATTGACGTAGCTAAATAGAAGGTTGACATAGAAAACTGCAAACCGTTGATTATATGTGAAATTTCTATAATTTCAAGCAGAATTTATGGATCAAGAAATAACTTAGTTGATATTAATTCAGCTGTTTGTTCCACGACTAAAATATGTTTTAATTCCGGTGTTCTCCAAGAATAATTCGGTTTAAGAAAATCCTTTGTAGAGTATTAGAAAATGTCCATCTCCATGGGTCATCTCCTATGCGCTTTCGGGCGTTAATTAAATCAAAAATATGTTTTACTTGACGGTTCTCTAAGTAAAAACACACAGGCGTGTCGCACACTGGAGCAACGGGCAATAAACAACACGCAACTAGCAATACGGGATATTATCACCTATTGACACGATACTGCAGATCAAATGTGATCTCGCACACTGAGGTGATGCGATATTGCCTGTCCGAAGAAGTTGCTCTATTCCGGCGATTTATATTACCGGCAACAAACCTGCATGTTGATCGTTTCATTATCGGCGTACATTCAGGCGGTAAAATTCGAAAAATGGCAGATGATTCTATCTCGAATATTAACTTTGTCGAAATCGTCGAGAAATACCCATATATTTATGATTATAATCGTCAAGATTATAGCAAAAGGGAGATGAAAGAAAGGGCATGGGCTGGGCTGCAATTGCAAATGCGCGGTAACAATTTTGAGATTTAATTGGATGTTGCTCCAATTCTTTTATTCATATGGCTGCACTATGACAACTTAGTTCCACAAATGAAGGGTGAATCCAGGGTCTTCGTTATTTGCTTTTTCGACGTAGATACCACCAAAATAATAAAACATCGTCATCACTGTCACTGTCCGACATTATTCACAAAAGATCGTCACTGTTTTCTGTTGCTTCCATGTGAGAGACACGTACAATATTATTTTCCGTTGCCTATCGCCAGTTGCTTGTTGCTTATTGCCGGTTGCTCCAGTGTGCGACCTGCCTTAGACTGCTATAACTACTTACATCACATCTAAAATTAATTAAACTATACCCAGGGTGTTGTGTTGTATATTTTTTTTAGCAAAGCCCCTGTTTGGATCAGTTTAATAGTTTATGTAGGTAAGATCCAAAATCTCTTAAAAGAAGAGTGGTAATCTACTGTTTGGTGATGATGTTTCGGGACTGGCCCAGCTCTCATTCTTGCCATAAAAAATTAATACTCGTAGGAGGGTTTGCATATAATTGATGTGCAATAAACGTGTATATTTCACTCGAAAGTTGGGGAGGGTAAGTTAGTCTAATATCTCCATGTATCCATCAGCTGTTAAAATTTCCGAGATTTTTATTCTCCGACAGTTAATTTTTCTAATGATGCATGTTTCTTACCAATGCATGTGCATATATCAAGATATACATATAAGACTGAAGATGTAAATAAGGCATTGTAAGGTATATAGTAGGTAATACAGGATTTATTATATGTATGTTAAGAACAGATAATGGTGTATATTTTATTTAGAAGTGTAGATTTGAGCCTTATATATTTATATATGGCATGTTTTACCACAAAAATATCTCAAAGCTCGTGGTAGTGGCGGCTCCTCAGGTGAGGCAACTGAGGCGCCTCCTCACCATTAATTGCTACCTCTACCTATTTTTTTAAAACGACCAACATTATTTTAATAGTATTATATTTTATACTAAAATTGTTTCTTGGAAGTTTTCATCATTCATGATAAAGAAAGGTCATCACTCCTGGACCCGACGCGACGGTACAAGTACCTGTATTCGCAGTCGTTGTCCTTATTACTGTACCGTAAAATTCTTCACCACTAAACTACTGAAACTGAGCTGATGTGCAAATCGCCTAATTCCGAACTATATTCCATGAATGTAGTGATACGTCACATGAATCAATAGTGGGTAGCGTTTAGACGCCGGGGCATTTCTTTTATGCGTTTTCAGGCGATAAAAGTATCGCTGATGCCAAGTGTTATTGTCAAATTAATGTGGCTTGAATAATGGATAGATGCAAACGTTTTTGTTCCTTTGCGGTTTTCGTTATGAAGTTAAAAAGTAAATTAGCTTGTTAACCGGAGATTTTCATTTAATTTACCTTATAATCACTGTGTGAGGATTAGTTATGATCTCTTAATTAAGAAAATAATGTGGATATTTTTTGGCATTGGCACCAACCCAAAGTTATGTTCACGGACGAAGAGAGTCGAACGTGACGTTGGTGATTTAATTGATTTGAGGAGACGACAGTATATTTGGTATAATTGAATAGTGTTTGTTCGGTGAAAAGCAAACTGTATAAACATAATCATAATACTTTCCCTGAAAAGAAATGCCGACATAAAGTCTATTTTAAATTAATTTAGTAGGCTACAGTTCTGAGTATCCAGGACGCTGCAATTGTTTCCTGGGTAACGGCGAAACGAACAATAATTACTATTTTTGATATCTTTCGGTCGCTTTTTTAGAATTGTCGGGCGATTTATAATCATGTATTTAAGTTAATATTTTGCACAGTCCTCTGAGAGAAGTTATTTGTATAATCTAATAGTTAATGATAAATATACCGCTGACGTATGCGACATATGCTGCTGTGATTTAATTTTTTGCACTATAACCTCAAGAAAGTCGCAATATCGGCAAGTAAATAGTAAATACATTCCTCTGTGCCGATTGTGAACATGATACAATAAACGTAAGATATGATATCGCGCAGGCGACGATCCGCCTGTGACGTCATTGCGAGCCTTGCATTTACAACATGAACCAATGTGTGCTTTGCATTTGAGATTCGTATGTTTTATATTTAAATTTTGTTGGCTTTACTGTTGCTTAGAGGGTGTTTGTTGGTATTTTTAATTAAAAAACGTAATGAGGTGTGCTGTGGACGAATGTAAGGTGGATAACCAAGGCAAAAATATAAGGTGTTTCACTTTTCCCAAAGACAAAATATGTGTAGTAAATGGGTTCACCTGTGTTTTCGTAAGGATAAATTTAATAAAACTTCTGCACGTATTTGCTCAAAACATTTTGAGGAAGATGACTATGTACAGGGTGGCCCGTTTAAGACGGGCCTATACCTTATCTCCAAGACTACGATGGTTGCAAAAAAAATTAAATACAAAAGTTGTTCCTAGTAAAACGATCTTTACTTTTTTGTATTTTTTTTTTTAAATAGGAAATAGAAATAGGAGTCCTATTTCTATGCGCGTGGCACAATGAATTAGGAATGGAAATTTGTCGATATTCGTGCGATAGAAACAATGGTGTATTTGTAGAATACAATTGAATAGATGCATGTTGTCATCTTCTCTTCCTACGTAAGGGCTATTCCAAAGATTCGAAAATCCTCGTCCTGATGGTAAGTTTAATTTAGTATTATTTTCAAGAAAATTAAGTTAGTTGCAATTAAAAAGGAAATTAAATGATCTGTTGCTGCCAATTTCTATATGTATATATTACCTATAAGTGCTTATAATTTATCAAGTATTTTCATATGCCAGTTTCGTCCAGAAGCCTAAGACATATGTCTACTATATACAATGAAGTATATAATTATTTCACTTTTCTTGATGAGGATGAGATCAGAAACATTGCCATCGAATAAACACTCTTAAGGCTCTAAAATATAAAAAAGCGTTATTTTACGACCGAATCAAGTGAAAGTGGTCTATTAGTATGTGGTTTATAATTTCTAAAAACAGAGTTACATGTTACATGTATTTTAGTTGAGCTTTAGTAGGAAAGTCTTATAGGTTCGTTTTACAATTTGTATCCTGCGTTCGCATATACCCAGTCCTTTCTCTACTGCTACAAAACACAACTATACATTTTCGGAATTCTATTTTGGTATCAACGCCCTTTGTTTATGTGCGTATTGTTCAATTAAAACGAAAATCAAAATAGGGAACCACTAAACTAAAACTAATTAGGCAACTACAACAAACACTAAGTCAAAAGAAAGTCAATAAAGGTAAAGTATTCGAATTATCAACACAAAACGCCGCGCCGTCAAAACGAAAACACGTCAAAGACAAAAGCCAAGTTCGGTCCTGATCGACGCCTGCTGAGACGGCAAGTGTTTTAGTGCGCATGACAAAACGGGATCTTCTTTGTTCACGTTTTTCGATTTTGCGTCGATTTTTAATGCGTAGAAACCCGTTTTTTCGCCCATAGGTTGTCACTTTTGAATAGCGCAACAGGCGGCTATTGCTTATCCACTCCTATACAAATCAATGGTAATACCAGAATAATTGCATCATTTATATTAAAATGTCGCATAAGTTAACCCTTTAAGACTATGTATTCGGCTTTAAGTGTCTTTGAGATAATAGTTTCCCACCCATAAGTAACCCTAAGTTCCGTCGGGATTTTAATTGCCCACGAATACGCAAAACATACATCGATAAGAAAGCAACATTACAATGTTATTGAGACCGTTCAGTCATTCAGTGTATCCCGAGTCGCCGCAGAGCAAGAGGTCCGTCCGAGAGGTGACTTCGCATCGAAAGCAGCGAATATTAACTACGATAAGAAGATTCACTCTCCGCGGTGGCACGTCAACGGTATGTCTCCTTCCGCGGGAGAAAACTAGCATGACACTGGCATGTGACCTTTGGACCCGGCGCACACTGGTCGAATTTCTAGGAAAGCTGGCCATAATAAGGTTTACCAGAAATAAGACATAAAAGTTATTAAGTATTACTCCTTTAATATATCGTGTTTTAGACAAATAATTGTTGAATTTTTTGCTCATCATCTATATTTATATATAGGGAGTATCAATTATCACTAACGATAAAAATCATGTATAAAAATCATTTGTATATTCTTAAATCGTTTTAAAAAATTATTTTGAAAATTAAGAGCTCCTTCGTTGTAAAAAAAAGGGTTTTTAATTTTTAATTCGATGATCCAAATTTTGTTTTTGCAACGGTTAATTCAGGAGTCTCACGAGCAAAATGAATGTTAAGCGGACGACAGAAACGCGTTGATGAGGGCCTGCAATTTTGCCATACATGTATTTCAGAGTTATCGCTATTTTTAAAAATTAATCTAATAGGGACGAAACTAGTAAAAAATATGGAAGCATCAGTGCAGCTGCTGTTCAAAAACACTTGCTTATATTCTGACTATGCGAAGGGAATATCAAAGCCATATTTACAAATTAAAACTAAATTATAAATTTTTATCTGCTGATTCAGCCAAAGTATTTATTACCTGTTTTTATAATAACATAAGTCTTGCATCAGCAATAATGATTCTACCGAAATTTCAGCTTCAGTTTCGTATTATGGGATTAGGGGTGGGCGACAATAATCGATTATTCGATTCACTTTTAAGAAATTGCCGATTAATCGACTGTTTCAGAAAATATCGATAATCGATTATTTCGATTAATCGATTATTCAATTTCTTGCTCACCCGTACCGATGACTTTACAACAGATATCAATTTAATCATGCGATGCGTTAAGGGTAATTTAAATTACATTTGAAAATGCCAATCTGTCAAATTCACGTGCGTCACATTTTAAAATTACGAAAAAGAAAGTTCGTGGCTATAGCGGACATTATTTACCAGATGCGAGGTCAATTCACTACTATGGTCTCCAAAAATTATGGAAAGCCTCTTGCCTCGAACCAGGTGCAATTTCTACGAACAACATCTTACCGCTGCGTCCCGTCAAGTACGGTTCATAAGACGCAGGCAAAGCAATTTCCATCATCTCTGTCATATGGCTGCAACGACCTGACGAGATCCATACAGATCGAAACGCGTCGTCGATTTTGCCGACAGAGATGGTGGAAATTGCTTATGGTTCACACACTTTGGTTTTCCATAATTTTTGGGGATCATAGTAGTGAATTGAACTCGAATCTTGTAAATAATGTCCGCTAAAGCCACAAACTTTCTTTTTCGTATTTGAAAATACTTTCAGTACAACATATGAAGCAAAAAAAAAACAGAGAAACGTAAATGCTCGAACAACACGGCAGCAGGGAAAACTGCGCACGTTACAAATTTAGCCAATAAGGGATCCTCATTTCGACGCGCCATTTTTTGATAATCTGGCTTCAGTTGTTGCACAATTAGGTATAATACCAACACATAACCTCAACGGAGTGTTAGAACGTTAGCAGTATAGTACATCAGTATTTATCTTTTTATTATGTATTTGGGCAATACTATATGATAAGAAGGATCACTCTCCGCGGCGGCATGGCATGTCAACGGTGTGTCTTCTTTTCCGCGCGAGCACTAGCAGAATATCAGCAGGCCATGATACAAATAAAACAATCATGTTGGCAGGCGACCTTCAACGCGGCGGCCATAGAACAGCTCATCCTTTTGTCAGATTAATTTTCACGCCTAAATTCTATAGTCGAGTCAATATTCGATATAAGATAATATCGCTATTTTTTAGTTGTGTTGTATTACAAAATATGAATGAAATATGCCAATAAAAATATTGTGCGAAACCTTTAACCATTTTTAAAATCGCCCAAAACGCCAAAATTTAGCTACATATTAAAAGATGGGGCCAATTCGAGCAACATTTTCTTCTTGATGTCTTTTATCAGAATATTAGTATTCGGAAATACGGTGTAACCACGGCACATATAACAACCAGCAATATCACATCTTCTTTTTTCGCATCTGCGCAAGTCCGCGCGCAAGATATTCCTTGGTAGGAAATACGTCAAACTGCCGCCAGCGGCGTCGTGTTTTTACGACTGGTTTATTTTATTGCTATTGGAGTTAAATCGAAACCATAGGCGTGTATTTGTCAAATAACGAGCGATGTTATGACATTGTGTAATGCAAAAAACCATAGTGTTTAAGCAATAAGAACTTGTACAAACCAGAGATATTCTTCCAAGAAGAATTTCATTAGATTTCCTGCTCATACAATATTCATAACCCATTGATATTTGAAATTGTATATTACGGCTCTGTTAAAGGAAAATCATACTTATATTATATTTCAAATCCAACCCTGACTTTTCCTACCCAACTGACATTAGCAAGGTCAAATTTAATTTTTCGCCTGACAGGTCGAGTAATATTGCTGGTTGTTATATGTGCCGTGGTGTAACCATTAACACAAAATCAAAATCTTTTAAATATTAGTTATTACATACCTTGAGTATTGTTATTAATAATAACTAATTAAAAACGTTAACAGATTTTTGAAACAGCCAGTTGAATACAAACTTTATCAAAATATTTATTTGGTGATAATAATAAAAAAAACCATAACGTAAGTTTGACAGGGCGCTGCAAACAATTCAGAAGATATCAATTGAGTTTTTCCAAAGCCAAATAGAGTATTAGAGGGCTATAAATAATTTCGTCATAAAGGACCCCGCAGGGAGCTTATGGAAAAGTGGTTCCGGTCAAATTGGCTGAAATTTTGATATGATGTTGTTTTCGAGATCCCGATCAAAAGTTATCATTGCACCAACGAAATCGTTCGAGCGGTTTTCGAGATATTGGCTGCCAAATCCCATTTTGGGGTATGCGGTAAAATAATAAAGCTTAGTATTGAGAGGATACCACAAATTGTAAATGCAGTTTTGTTGTCACTTATATGTTACGAAATGACCATAATTATGCTTAAAATATTGAACACATATACTAGGAACATCAAAAAAGCCATTCTTCACATGGTACAGGGTGTGACAAAAATGAAGCAAAATACTAATAGCTATCTTTTCCGTCAAATAATTATTATTAATAGTACCGGTACAAATGATATTAACTAGAATATATCTAAAAATGTCGTATATATACCAGGTAAGTCAAAAGAGTAATTTTTAACGTACAGGGTGCGTCAACAAAGTTGCAACAACGCTACCAATAGAAAATATACCTATTTCCAAGGGCCATACTTTGCAGATTCCCGCAACAATGATACTTCAATGCTCAGGAATGAATATCAGAGGGATATTCAAGGAATCCGGATCTGGTTTCAACAAAATGACATATTTGTTGTCGATCGAGGTTACCGCGATGTCATACCATTTTTACAAGAATTGGGTATTGAGTGTAGGATGCCTTGCCAACTAAGACCCGGACAGCAACAACTGACTACAGAGGAAGCGAATGCTTCTCGTTTAGTAACTAATACTCGATGGATTGTGGAAGCTAGGAATGGACATATTCAAACCATTTTTAAGTTTTTCTCAGAAACGATACCAATATCCCATATTACAAACCTAGGGGACGTCTACAGGATCTGTGGTGCTATTATCAACAAATATCGGGAACTTATAGCTATGCAAGGAGCCACAGCACAATTAGCTCGTGAGATATTGGCAAGGTCAAGAGAAATAAACACCCTCCAAAAAAGAGTCGAACAAGAAAATCTTTGATATAGAAATGCCAAATGGAGACGTTTAGATCAAAATCACGTCCCTGCGTTTCTCCGTCTTCATATGGATTATCTAAGGGGCATTACTAATATTACTATAGGCATATATCAGCTTAATCTTGCTCGTTCCTACATTCATGATACAACTCAGAGGATACCGGATAACGAACTTGAAATAGATACACTAATGGATAATCAAAATGTAATTAGGTTGCGCATTTACTCGCGCCTCCGCAATGCCATTAAACATCAATTGTTCATTGAATACCAAGAGGACGCAATTCGAGGTTACTTCTGTACTTGTAAATCTGGTGCAAGGACACTAGGGACGTGTGCCCATGTTGCGTCAGTTTTGTGGTATCTGGGTTAGTCGCGATACAAGCCACTGTAAGATATCCAGCTACAACCTTATTAGAAACGGTTTTGGATGCTGGTAACAGAAGACATAATGCCAATATTCAAATTGTTCTATAACGGTAAGAATTGCTTTAAAGTAAAACTACTCTGGTTATTCTTTTTCTATTCAATTCTAATCAAATATATTTTTTTACAGAAAGCCGTAAATGTTTCCAAGAAATATTTGCTTAATAAGTTGAGAATAATAATACTGATCGATATACTGCTACAGCGCGCTAAAGGCAAGAAGTCGGTCTAACAGAAAAGTGTTACTTTTCCTTTCACCTTGTATCTTAACAATAATTTTTTTGCCTTCCCTGGTACGTATTTGACATTTTGTTTCTTAATTATTTTCGTGAAGTATAGTATTAATAAAAAATTCGTTGAGAGGAAATAGGTATATTTTCTATTGGTAGCGTTGTTGCAACTTTTTTGACACACCCTGTATGTTAAAAATTACTTTTTTGACTTACCTGGTATATATACGGCATTTTTAGATATATTCTAGTTAATATCATTTGTACCGGTTTACTATTAATAATTATTTGACGGAAAAGATAGCTATTAGTATTTTGCTTAATTTTTGTCACACCCTGTACAATGTGAAGAATGGCTATTTTGATGTTCCTAGTATATGTGTTCAATATTTTAAGCATAAATATGGTCATTTCGTAACATATAAGTGACAACAAAACTGCATTTACAATTTGTGGTATCCTCTCAATACTAAGCCTTATTATTTTATCGCATACCCCAAAATGGAATTTGGCCGCCAATATCTCGAAAACTGCTCGAACGATTTCGTTGGTGCAATGATAACTTTTCATCGGGAACTCGAAAACAACATCATATCAAAAATTCAGCCAATTTGACCGGAACCACTTTTCCATAAGCTCCCTGCGGGGTCCTTTGATTAAATATACCGCAAACGAAAATATCGTTTATGGCTAGCTTTTATTTAAATTCAAACTGTGTGCGGCGAAGTTCGGCGATCGTTACCAGGCAACGAAGAAAATAAACGACGATTCCTTTGTAGCGCTCTCTTGCCATTGAGTGGACCTTCTTGTCGTAGTTAATATTCGCTGTCGAAAGGTAGGAAATTATTGTCCCAAAGAAACTTAACCTATAAAGTGATTCGTACGGTAAGTAGGGCTACTTAGTATATATATGGTTTTACTTAAAACATGTTTGCTAGAAAGGAATGCTGCTAATTTTAGAAAATATTTTAAAAAATATTCACACGAGCACACTAATTGTCTAAAATCTACAATTTGAAAAATGCTTTTTTATTGAAAACTCAAATAAAATATTGCATTTTTGGGATTTATGGTGAGCAAGTATAGATT
>JAEQML010079078.1:0-12142 GCA_016904865.1 Pissodes strobi | reverse complement strand
TAAACGACAAATGGTCCATTTTCCCTCCACTTTTACGGTGTAATTGCCAGACATTCTGCACAGACATATCAACTAAATGGCAGATAATAGGAAAGTACCATTTTTCCCTCTAACTGACAAGCGGTACAAGCTTATATTTTGATCTGCTCTATCTACCCCACCCATATTTTCGTTGTATTTTTTGATTATGTTCGGCTGCTCAACCATTACGTTTTTCTTTTCTTTTTGGGAAAATCGTTTTACTTGTGAAACTGGATAAACCGGTGTATAGTTGGATGCTAAGGGGAACAAATTATTGTCATTCCTTCTGCATACAATAATTTGTTAATCAGTCTCTAACATGTACTCATAAGTACCTCTATTTTGTTTTTTGCGTTCATTTGGTTGGCTTGTTACGCTGCCAGTAATCCGGTTTTCTCTTATAGTTCGGGTTCCCCTTAATTCTCTCAGAGAAAGTTGGTAAAGTAGTGACAAAGACGTGAAAAATGATCGGAAAAAGTCAATACAACCCCAGAATCCAAACCCAAGTTTTTATATTTTTGTGGAACCGTGGAAGAGGATTCTTGGTAGGTCTCAAACCACTCTATATAACCAAGTCGGGTGGTGCCCATCCAAAATTTGTAGCCCCACCTTATTGGTGTTCCCCTAATAAATTGTTTAGATCCATGTCTGCCATAATAGGGAATCATTGACTCGTCTATACTGTGGGCCTCTTCAATAGGAGCAAATTCAAGAAAAGCTTTATTTAGAGCATCTACAAAAGGTCTAATTTTAGCGAACTTATCATCTGCACTCAAATTATAATTGTCGCAACAATGAATATTCTACATGATGAATCTAAAGCGATCTCTGGATATTGCGTTTCGAACCAACTTGTTTTTAGTGTCACTTGAATTTTCCCAATACATATGTTTTCGAGGTAATTGATTGTACCCGCTTAGAATAAGGACACCTAAAAACACCAAATTTTGGATTCGGATATATCCCCCATGCGATTATTTTGAAGTGCATATAAATTGCTAAAACGACACAAATCGACAATAAGAGCGTCGTTGAAAAATAAACAAAAAAGTTGGATCGGATTCATTTGATTTTCAGCTATACATGGTTGTCTCCAGCTTATAGTTTTATCTGGTCCTAAAGCCCAATTAAACGTTTTAAGTTTTTTTAGCGGAACGAATTGTGAGAGAGGTAAATTATCCTCTTCGTCTGATGAGTCCTTCAAATGATCGTCTTGATGAAATAGATCGCTTGGCTCTGCATAATTATTGATCTCTGCTTCAACCCTCAATTGACTTCCAGGAAGATTGTCAATGTTTACCTTGTCTTCCTCCCCCGAATCTTCATCAATAATTGAGCCATTGGCGTTATCAGGAGGAAATATGGTTATTGTACTGGGCAAATCTTGTTCGGAGGTAATTTTGTCGAGTTCTTCCATTATCTCGTGTAACTTTAACGGCTTGCGGTCTCCTTTCTTTTTAACAATATCGAAAATTATTATAAAGAAAAGTTATTTAGAATTAAAAGTTATTTTCAAATATGAAATTATAACCATTTGGCATCTTATCATTTTTTTAACAGAAAAGATAAATACAAATTTATAACGTAAAACGTAAATAAACACGAAACCTGAATTTTCATGCTAAATGGCTGAAATTCCATATTTGGAAATAACTTTTAATTCTAAACAACTTTTCTTTATAATAATTTTCGATATTGTCAGAAATAAAGCTACTTTACTCTTGAGCAAAATTCATATTTTTTGACAAACCTCGTATACAACTGCAAAAAAATTGATATCTGATGGTTGAATTTTGGGTTCTAGACCATGCAGAACTTTTTATGAAGAATAACTTTTTTCATAAACCTAATAATAAGAAAGTTTTCCATATGGTTCCAACTTAAGTAGACACACTGTATATAAGTGGTTTTTCCCAATCATATTACGCTTCCGCGCTGGTGGTTCCGAGTTCCACAGTAGGAATATATGGACATGATGGTGATTCCAGGATTATTCCGGAAGTAAACTCCCCGGCCATTCGGATCTCCGGGCGCTGGGTGGCCCTGGGAGCCCTTCATTCCGCATTTCACAGACAGCAAAGATACCGAACCAATTTAGAATAGATTTCTGCAACATAAGAGGCCTATATATATTCGAAATAAATTCGGTACACCAACATCTACACGCAAGCAGACCACACATACTAGCCCTTACAGAAACACAAGTATGTTCTACAACAACAACAGTAAACTACCCCTATCCTGGTTACGACTTAGACACCCGATTTATACATAAGTTCGGAATATGCCTTTTTGTCCGAAGCAACCTTTCATGTCACCGCGAGGAAACACTCGAACCGAACAACCTTGACGTCATGTGGCTCAAGTTCACCGCCAAGGGAGTAACCAAGTTTAAGTTTATATGTTCCCTATCGCCCTCCGAGCGATAGAGCCTACCAAAGCTTTTTTACAACACTAGCTACCACTTTTAACTCAATACAGGTCGATCACCCCAATTCAGAAATAATCGTTCACCGAACAATGTAATTTTAATGTGAAGGTCGAATAAATATTCAGTAGGCACGACTGTGTAAGTTGTGTAAGTGATTGTAATTAGTCTTTGATCGATGAAAAATCTCTGGATACTTTTGTGACAAAACAAGCCAACGTTCTGGAAGAAAATGGATCCGGTTACGAGGCTCAGACGATGGATGTTGGTGTAAATCAATTGGAAATGCAAAGTGAATACTACTTTTTATAAAATGACCCCAAGAAATAGACTAAGGCACCTCCAGTGCGCGTCAAAATACCAGGACACAATATATAGTATTACGGTTCAACAAGGATTGCACTTGAAGCCTGCAACATTTCACGGAGGATATTAGAGAAATAACTGCCCACCACACAAAATATAAAAATTGGTGTTATAAAATAACGTTACAGAAAATTTGTTTTGAGGAAAAATTACTGACAAACATTTCCACCTACTATTATCAAGAACAAACATGGTTATGATTCGTGACTTTATCGGACTTTTATACCTCCAAGGAAGAGATATTTTCAGGTGTACAATGTCCCTTGCACGATTTTTCTTGTTATTGGTTTGTTTGCGATTTGACGATGCCTCCACAAAAAAAAACAGATCTAAAATAGCAAACTTGAAGCCTTATCTTCAAAAAAATGGTTGAGCACTCGAGAAATAATTACAGCTTACTTGGTGCCGTTCAGAGATGCTCTTTTCGGATGCATATCCCAAACAAACCTGACAAATATGGATTGAAGGTACACATTGTAGTTGATTCAAAGACTCAATTACATGATTATTGCAGAAGTGTACACAGGAAAGGAAATCAATTTGGGAAATTTCTAAGCCAAATAAAAAAAATATCTTAACCATCGCAAGTCGGGCTTCGCTTGACAGGACCTATGAAGAGTGTGACTCGGAATATTACTGGCAATTGGTATTTCCCCCTTGAGTTAATAGAGAGCTTCAAGAAGGTGGTTTAATATATGCGGACATATTGAAAAAGCAACCTGTCGAATCCTTGCAATTCGGTTTTGCAGTACAAACCGTCATGGTGTCATATATATCCCTAAACAAGGAAGAGCAATTATTCTGGTGTTAGTAGCCGTGTCTTTTACATTTTAGCCAATGATAATAAAAATATCGAAATACTCATTTATAAACAAAATACTTGCTCATCAATTATGTGATGCATACTTAAGAATGTGCATGAACATGATTCATGTGCCTAAAAATATCGAATTATGTGTGAAAATTTACTTAAAGAGTTATTGCGGGAACCTTTAATACCTTGCCAAGTCGACTCTTCGCCAATGTGGAATTAGTCTTAAACCAATAATTGCTATTCAAAGTGAAAAATTCTTATTTGTGTCAAATATGCTTCATTGGTACATTGTAAGAGACCATTGGAAATCAGTTCAGATCTAACTTTGCATAACGAATAAACCGATTCCATTTGCATTCAGTTTTTGAATTTCTTTTTCCAATGGTCCCAGAGAATCTGTAGAAGTCCTTGTGTTACTATATCTGGGTACTAGTATTTACGGGTTAAAAGAGATTCAGCTGTCGCTTTGGTTTACTATGCAATCTAAGCATATTAAACCAAATTTTAATCCGCAGGGTTTGTTCTGATTATAATCATAGAAATATTTAAACTCCGTGTGTATGAAGTAAACCGACTACTAATTAAGGAAGAAAACTAAGTTATGCTTATTTCCAGCGCCAAAAGAAGACTACAGTGTTCTCTGAATATATGCAATATATGAGTATATGCATTTTTGCATATTTTTATTTTTTGGCAAAGCTATAATCGGTATATCGTGTTTGTTCGGCTTCCGTTCTCCTTTCCTAGGTGTAACATCTCGGAATGAAAGGTTTCAGGGTGTTTAAATTTTATTTTTTGTTTTTAGCATATAAGTCCTCAGATGTTAAATATGGATGTTACCTAGCTATATAGGTATTTAATTATTTTCTTTCCTTCAGGTCATTTGAGAACCGCAGTCAATAAGAAAGGTGAAAATGGAGGAGGCATAATGGAACAGATTCTGCCAATGTTGATGACTCCATTTCTAGTATCTTCTTCTCTAATACCGGCTATGCTTATATCTATCAAGATATTATTGGCCAAAAGTTTGTTTATTGGAAAGATTGCAGTAATTCTGATGCTACTAAATTTCTTTCGAAGGCGTGCAGATGGAGGTGGAGTTTATAACCATCATGTATCAAATATAGCCCAAGAACACTATGGATATCAAGGAGTTGAGGAACCTGGTATTTACGTGCACAGAAGAAGGAGAAGGAGATATATGAAGTTACGTTAGGTTAATAAATTAATTTTTAAGAATATTATTATTATAGCATATCTACATATAATGCACGACAGAGAAGCGGCGATCTTACATAAAGTCATTATATGAAGACTCGCATTTGAAATTGTGCGTTAATGTAATTATATCCAGGATTAATTTTATCTGAATATTATGGTTTTAATGACCTCTCGTGATAAATAGTTGTAACGGTGAAGAAACGATCATATACTATTTGACTTATAATTTTGCTATTTAAATATTGGATTAATTTTCGTTTACCATTCTGTCAGGAACGTGAGGTGTTTAAATATTGATTGAATTTCAAAATAAGGCATACATAAGAATGATATCGTCATATATTGATCATGGTATATAGTATATTAATAATTATCTCTGCTCTCTTTTACTTAAATCAGTGTTTCTTAATCTTAATATTGCAATTTAAACGTTCCTCTTTAGTTTTTTTTTGAATATATTTAGCTCTCCTAAAAGAAACAGAATTAATTAGAATTTTTAAAGTGTAAAAAAGGGCGATATCCATCAAGAGAAAAAATTCGACATTTCATGTTGGAATAGCTAACCGTACCTTAACTTATAATTATTATTTTATGGTGAAAGGAAATTGCAGACATATGCTATGATAAAATGCCGCATTATTTCTTCTCAAAATTTATTTTCCATAATATCGCAATCAATTTTATCAATTTCTTCGCCGGGCTATATCATTTCGGGAATCGAATTGTCATCTGGACATCACATTTCGCATTACCACTGTCCTAAAAGTCGCCTTTTAGCGGCACTATTGTTCGATCAACTAAGGATGTGCGCTCCAAACTTTGAATTATAAAAATTGTTTTTGGGGACGGATTGTTTTTAACTATTATTACATATTATATATATCAGATAGAGCATCTCTACTGGTGGCACAGTGCAATGCAGAGGAGTTGGAAAAGTCACAAAACATGACAAAATGTGAGTAGTATGGATCTTGTGGGAACAAGTTGATAGAAGAACGTGATGAAAAATGTAGACAGAATTTTGTGACTAAAATGTGTAAACATCATACGCGGCGGTATGTGGGTAAATCTGAGCAAATGGGATGGAAATGTGGGGACGGAATGTGTAAACCGATGTGACATTATAACCCGTTCACATTGAGGAGCAAGCTAATCCAGGATGGCCGCGATTGCAACGACTCAAATGGCGCTTCTAAAAAGCTAGCCGCTAGGGCGGTATTAGATTTTCATTATATTACATTCGTAGTGTATTTGGATCCATAGCAAAGCTTATTTTTAATAGACGGTTGAATTTAAAATGAATTTTCGCTTCAAAATCCACGACAAATTAAAGAAAGTCCGGAAATTTACAATTTTGCCATTTAAAATCGTTTTCAAACGGATTTTAGACGATAAAAAAGCATATTTTAAATTAAACGAACTGTCAAAAGTGTTATTCAGATGCCCAGACGTTTAAAACAATATTGAGTCATGGCCCTCTTCAAAAATTTGCAAAATTTGGTTATTGACTTTCCCAAATCAAAGGATGCCGCCCTAAGATGACTACCTGGCAGTGAATAAGCTGTGTCTATAGGTTGATGTTATTCCTGATGGCATTAGATGTCTGAGTCAAATTTGTGCAGTGAATTAATCCACTCCGATTGAAGCTGCCAGTAAGTATTATAAAAGAATCCAAACTAATATTATAAATGCGAATGTGTTTTTGTTTGTTTCTTACGCTTTCACGCATAAACTACTCAACCGATCATCATGAAATTTTGTAAAGATATTTTCAAGAGTATAGTAAAGGACATAAGACACTTTTAGCTTTTACCCGCGGCTTCACTCGCGTTGATTATTACGGTTAGTTTTAATCCTATTTTCCACGCGTAAACTACTTAACCGATCATCATGAAATTTTGTACAGATATTTTCATGAGTATAGTAAAGACATATGACACTTTTAGCTTTTCTTGATTTTGGGCATGCCTTGGGTTAGGTTTGGGTAGTTTTTGTTCGTTGAGCCCCTGTAGCGAGCGAAGCGACTGGAGGGCTATGCGTGAAGTGTAATATTAAATATTCTAATGCAAACGTTACAAATGTAAACATTAAACAACGCACGTCAGGCGGTATCTGTGACGGAAATGTGTTTTGCAGGCTGTCTGTAACCGTTAGTGTAAAATATGTTCTTTCTAACACCAGAATATAGGCAACCATTTCCAAATAAGTGGTGGATATATTTCTCTGAGATTGCCAGATCATTTGTTTACCTTGTTTTTTTTTTAATTCTACTATTTTTCTTTTCATTGAATTTGTCACAAAACCCTTGTTATATTATAATAGTACCTAGTCGCATTTATCCCTAGAGATCGATGTTCTTGGACTATGCTTATCAGATACTTATGCAATCCTTATGTATTTTATATTTTGTAGTTCACTTTGTAGTTTATTTATTATTAGGTCATAATATATTACTAAAGTATTTTTATATTGCTAGGTTTCATGGGTACACCGAAAGAACAGTTTGTTTACTATTAACTAGAACACTTAACTATTAACAAATTTCTAGTTTAAATATGGCTTATTAAATATTTGTTTAAAGTTAATGCAAAATTTGTTTCCGCGGTTGGAAACAAATATTGTTTTTTTAACACCAAATATTAGTACTAGTTATTAAGCGTTTGTTTCTCTAAAACTTAGATGTATTTCTTGTAAGTGCAGGCTGTTTGGCAGTTATAATAATTTTATTAAATATAATAATTTTTTTTTTAATAAATAACAGATTTTTATTTATTATTAAAAAATAAACATGTCTTCATAATATATTATTTTTATATGTAATAATCACTTTGGTAACTATAAACAAATTGTAATATTGCTCAATAAGTTTTAGTTATTGTTAATTTTTTATTATGTAATGATTAATAGATATTTTTTTGCTATTACAGATATAAAATTATTAAATATAAATAAAGTTGTTTTGGACTAATACATCCTTTATTATATGTATGTATATATACACATATAACAAAGAATCTATTAGTCCAGAACAACTTTATTAATATTTAATATCTGTAATAGCAAAAAAATATCTATAATATATCGACAAAAAGGAGATAAATTTCTTGGGATGTCCGCTTAACCGGAATAGGAATAGGTAGGTAATAAAAAAGACACTGAATAAATTTTTTAATTTTAAAAAATATTATGAACATATTTCACATAGATAAACAGAAAATAAATTCTCAAAAAACATCATTTTTACATTATGTCAATGATTTTTTACTTTACATTTGCCCATGTTACAAATTTCTAGGGTAAGTAGATAGTACCCATGAAATAACAAAAAAACATATGAACAGCTCCATCAGGTCACTCATTGTGTTCTTAAGCACGTATAACCACAAATTTGTCAAGTCTCAAGTTAATCGTCAATTACCTCTCCGCTAATATAATAAGCCGCAGAAATACAGTAACACCAATGCACTGCACTATCGCTACATAATTAGTGCCTCCAATGAATTTCCTTCATAAATTAAATGCCGGGATGGAAAAACTTGCACTAAGTAACAGCACGCGGAGTTCGCGGAGACACTCATAGATAGTATACACATACCACTGTGGTATGTGATAATATATACAAGAAAAAGAGACACTACTGACATAGCTGAATAGGAACAGAGTTCAAGATACAAGGACAAGATGGCGAATAGCGATAGCCCGATGGTCTGCTACTACTACCCTTGTCTCTGCTACTACGCTAAATGAAAATGATCACGCCGATTCGCGCCAATAAACGCACAGCCAGATGCTACCATTCCTAATATTGTTCCTTTGTTAACTGTTACTGTAGTTATTTTAATTATCATTCAATGTTACTAATACTAACCAAATTCATATGGAGGTTAATATCAAAAATGCTTATTATAACTATGTATGTGTATTATTTAATGGAAATCCGTATATTAACTATAAATCTATTATATTATATAAAAACAGAAAATTATGTACTATTACAAAATTAATGATTTTAATAATACATATGTTTTGCATTACTGTATATTGTTAAATGCAACCAAATAGTGTCCAAATAAAAAAAATATTAACGTGTAACATTTAAAATGGAATCATATTTTTATAAAAAACAAGGTCTAGTTGCTATTAATTTGGCAGCATATTCATTAACAAATACTACCCAAACAAATATTTATTTATTATTATCGAGATTTTTCTTTCAGTGTATAGAATTAAATCATTAAAAAAAATTGGTAATGGAGCAGGGGTGCCATTTTATGTGGCGGGGGGTGAGTTGGACTTCCTAGGGCTTCTTAAGGATCATGTCTGATTTTATGAATAGGGGTGGGCAAAAAGTGCTTACAAAGCAACATTTATGCATAGGTCACCTTAATGTTCGATCAATAAACACAGGATTCGACGAACTGGTTAATTATATGTCAAAGTACAATTTTCATGTATTTGCATTAACAGAAACTTGGTTAACCGCACAACATGATTCTAGCGCTTTTGCTATCAATGGTTATTCATTATTAAGAAATGATCGGAAGGGTAGAGGAGGGGGCGTGGGAATCTACATAAAAAAATACTTAAAATTTCAAATAATAGAACTAAATAACACAAATAATGCATGTGAAATTATTAGTATTAAGTTTGAACAGAAAAAGAAACAAATATTTCTTGCCTCAATCTACCGCCCTCCCTCCTCTGATATTAATGACTTTTTTGACTGTTTCGAAGTAATTCTAAATTTGTCAGTGCCCTTTTATGATCATGTAATCCTGGCGGGTGATATTAATGTTGATTTACTGCAACCTAGTAACTCTACATTGAAACTTGTCAGTTTACTTCAGTCATTTAACCTTGAACAACATATTTTAGAACCTACTCGTGTTAATAGCCAAACTAACACTCTTCTAGATGTTATTATTACAAATAAAAATTTTTGTCCTATGGTTACGAAGATTTTACCTATTTCAGAATCCTTATCTGAACACTGTTTACTTTATGGTGTATTTGATTCAACTGTTGATGTAAAGGAGATATTTTTAGAATATAGAAATTATAATGAAATTAATTATAACGAGCTTGAATTTGATGCATCTTTTGTACCGTGGCACAATATCTACTACACTAGAGATATTAATGCAAAACTATTGCTGTTTAACTCTTATATGTTAAATTTAATTAATAAACATGCTCCTGTCTGTCGTAAAAGAGTTACTGAAAAGCAATACACACCATGGATTACACCTAATATACAACTTTTAATGAAATTGCGGGACAAAGCATATAGAAGTTATATTAAACATAAAAATGAAACACGCTTACAATATTATAGAGAATTACGCAACTATACCAAACACGCGATTGCTAGAGAAAAAATTGATTGAAACAGAATGTCCTCGAAAAAGGATAAGAAATTTGAATCGGTTTTATGTAATCGTGAAGTAGTCCTTTTTGTCTCTGAATTTAATATTGTAACAATATGTAACATTATATTATTTTTTATAAGACAAATAAAAGATTTTTGAATTTGAATTTGAATTTGAATTGATTCCTTAATATTAAATTACTTTTGCTTAACTTAAAAGAAGCTGTCTTTTACAGTCTTTTATATAACCATAATTGACTAATTTAATAACGCGTTAAAACGTACAATTTTCGATTTTACGACTGGTTTATCGTAATGCAACTAGAATATATCCAGTTAGTATTGCGTCCCAGTGGACTCGGAAGTCTGAACGAATTATGATCTAGTTTTGGGTAGTTTAGGAGCTAATTAGTTGCTGTTTATTCTCATTTACTTTATTTCAGGTTATCTGTTAAATGCTGTTCTGTTATATGATATATTTTCACTTATGTTCTTGTGTTACTGCAGGTAATTATTAATATTCATACATATTACTTAAGAAAGGATTTATTTTGCGCACTGCAATTATTGGTATACTACTCCAGGAAATTGTGTAATCACACCCGTTGCATAACAGATGACGCATCGTACATACCCCGTTTGATTATCGTTGTGTTTTTATTATTAGAATATCTGTTAATTGTCACAACAGATAATTTGTTTTGCATAACAGTTAGCTGAAGATGTCTCTATCTTAAATTGAGTCGTTACTTGGACCTAAATTGTACCAGTAGACCGAATTACTCATTTAAATTTCAGTTTTCATCAACTATGTTACCTCAGGTATTGCTTCAAGTGAAGTAAATCACTTCAGACATGAGCAAGTAACATTATCCGCAATCAATTCTTTAGATTTAGTCGCTACTCTCAGGTACAATTTTAAGTAGTATTAAGCACAAAATAGTTCATTTTCTGTTTAATTTAATTGATTTGAAGTCAAACCTTTAATTTTTTAATGTAACGAAACAAAACGTGCAACCATCTTATGTTAATAAACCGATTTTTCTGTTCACCCATCAATCCGTTTCATTTATTATCTTTACGTGTTCTAAAAGGGAAGTAATTAGTAAGTATAATTGATTTAAAACAATCGGGCTCACTCATTGAATCACTTTGATCCCTTTCTTGTTTTGCATTAATTTAACCTCTGATTTTATTAATTATATAGTGTTTTTTTATGCGAAGCCTAGGCCTAAACCAGTTCCAAATTACAACTTGAGGATATTCTGACTTATGCCGTCTGCACGTTGGTGGCACCTTTTAAATAAATTCAATCCCCCTTACTCTTTGAGCCTAATTTGCACGCTTCGAAGGTAGCTCGTTCTGGTTTACGCATCGTTAATTTAAAATTTTCGTAATCCAACTTTATTCACTCTAAGTTTCTTCTCATCTGAGGTGAAGATAGAGAAATAAAATTAGAAGATAACAACAAAAGTGGCAAGTGTAATACCTGTTTTTGTGTTCGCGTTAATTTTTATTTAGATAGGATTTATTTATTTCATTCAGATGCAGCGAATATATGAATGTAATCATTATTAACCTCAATCGATTATTTCTTTCTGAATATTTTATTCGGTAATTCAGAACAAAAATAATCAGTAGGTATCGGGTTTTCTAAACGTCGTCGTCTGAAAGGCTTCTGACGTTTGTTACTTAAAATAATACTTTGCTTACATATTATGGGTTTCTTGTAAAAAACACGATTTTAAACGACAATTTGTGTTTTCTATCCTTGCTCATATGGAGCATAAACTATAAGTTTAAGAGAAACATGTACGAATTGATATACATTATTTTCAATATTACAGTAATTAAATGCAGATTAAACACAGATACACAGGATTTTGGTGCACATTGTATCTAATTATAAACCTATTAGACTAGA
>JAEQML010079077.1:0-12143 GCA_016904865.1 Pissodes strobi | reverse complement strand
CAACATAGATACAATACAAACAGACAACAAAATAAGCGTCAACAACTTAAGATTTATTAAACTACAATTTGTATTTATCACTCAATTTGTGACTGCATTTCTAAAAATCACTAATTTAAGAACAAATTGGTTATTATTTAATCGAACTTACTCAATAACTGCTTATCAATACGGAATTAAAACGCAATCTTAAAAAAATGATTATTGTTGACAGTGTCCACTGACAGCTTTATGTTACGTTATATTCACCGACACCGGTCTAAGCAAGGCCACCTATGACCGTGGTCTAAGCCGCCTTGCGAACCCATTTATCTTTAATAATAATTAGATATTATTACTATTAAAAAAAGATGTTTTTGCATTGATTTGTCGACATTTGAAGAAAAAACAGCATATTTTATTTGGAGGAAAAGTTACTTTTCATGGCTTGCTCTCTATTACCAGCCTCACTCCGTTCGGCTGTTAAACACGAGCGCGCCATGAAAAGTATCACTTTTCCTCCATATAAAATAATATACTATTTTCATTACCTTGAATGGAACCTGGACATGTTGATCACTAAGTGCAGTATACAAAACATAGCCCTTTGGCCTAAAATCCGAATTTGAATTACAAAAGATATTATCTATTAATGTAGATGAGCCTTTATCAGTTACTCTTGAGGCTTCGAATGTGGTAGGTGATAAATTAAAGCTAGTAATTAGATTTTAAAACAATTTAGTTTGGTTATTTGCTTCATACAGATTTAGATTAAAATCCCCAGCAACTATTATTTTAAAATTAAAATATCTTTTCTACACATAGGTCATTAAGTTTTCTATTTGTTCAATAAATACATCAAAGGATCCTAAGGTTCTTCTGTATAAAGATATAACAACTATTTTGTGTTTTTGCCCTACAGCCCCTGCTAACTCAACTACTCCCTCTGCTGATAATTTACCTATACTAATGTCTTTTACCAAGTCCTATTTTTCCTGGCTATAAATGCAGACACCACCATGTTGGAGATTTTTCCGTGCAAAAAAGGAGACCAAATTATATCCACCGATCTTGACTAACTCCATACTTCCATGTTCTTGAACCCAGTGTTCGCTTAAACATAGCATAGAAGGCTTATTAGCAAGTCCTTCTATTAGAGCTTCAATTTCCAGTGTTTTGTTTTTAAGGCTCTGTGCTCTGTATATTTTGGTGCATGATGTAAACTTTGCGTGTGTAGCATCTATTGTTACCCTCTTCTTCCCTTTTTGATTGCTATTCTTCATAGCAAATCCTTGGTTTTGCTTTGTTGACTACGTCCATATACACATGATACTTTACATCGAAAGAGGAATGATTTGAATCATATTTAGTGTGCCTTTTATTGTTTGAGATGCAGCAGTTAGTACATTTTACTTGTTTTTCACAGTCTTTAGTTTCATGTCCTGTACTGCTACACTTACCACAAACTTTTTGATTTTTGCACTCTGCAAAACTATGGCCATAACGATAATAGTTAACACCAATGTACCGGGTGTTCGGTTATATTTTGAACAGAGTCTACAAGCTTTATTTTTAAAGATATGGAAAAATGGTAAATACAAAAGTTTTAGGATTTTATCTCAACTGCCACGATTTGTCATCCTTGAATATACAGGGTGTGCCATGTAGCAGTGGTAAATATCAGATTTGCTATTTTAAATGGAACACCCTGTATATTATTGCATATTTGGATTTTGCGGAGAATTCTAGACATATTTCATGAATAATGTCCTATACCTCCAACTGATTGTGAAATATTGACAGTTGAAAATCGACCATTTTCCAAGCCTGTGAAATCTAAACGGCTAAAGATAGAGCAAAATCGTTTGCACAGGTTCCCAGTAATTTTCTATTGCCAAATTCCCTGACTTTTCCAGGTTTTCCATGACTTTTGAATTGAAATTCCAGGCATTTTTTTACAAATCAGAAACAAATAATAGAATATCTTGATCACATATTTCCTTTTATTAGCAGAATTGAAACGCGCACATTTCAAAAATAGTTTATTTCAGAACAAAAATAACACCTATATTCCTATATTATGGAACTTAGCAATGGAACAACGACCTATTCAAAGTTTTACGTTTAGAAGTAACTGATAATAAGTATGTACTGTTAATTTAAATATAAAAGGGCTGGTATAGGTAATACGTACGAAAAATCTGAAATATGTCCATCAATTTTGCTTTGTGCAAAATAATAACTTTCGAGTACATGCAAATATTACAGGAATATTCAAAAATATCTCGCTTCCATTTTTAGTAACCTACAGAGCTAAACTACAATATTATCGCGAGATCGCTTGTATATAAACACCAACATTTATAACAAAATAAAACCTAAACAAATAATTAACTATATGCACCAGTACATATTATGATTAAGTAGAGAAATCATCACTTTGGCTAAATAACAGTGAACTAATACTTAACACAAACTAAAAAAGTATTTTATTTTTTAAGCTATGGAAGTCAATTTAAATGTTTACGTAACTCTGCTATTTGTAAATCTATTGCAGATATGGTTTCTGTGCTATCTTTTTCTAATCTATTTTTCTAATTTCTAAATGATAAATTTCACTGGAAGCTTTCTTTTTTTTGCAGTTAGCTTTATCAACATCTTCTGTTTTTTTTTGTTTCTTTCTAAAGCTTCTTTATAGGTTCGATATGAGTTTTTAACAAACTTTCTCATTTTATCTGTTATTTTTACCCCGAAAAGCCCATCAGAAGTGTTTCTTATGGAATCATTGGGCGACCAAGGACTTATCTAATAAATTTTCAACAAGAATATTTTTATTTACTGAAAAATCTGATTCAACGGTTGCATTATCATGTGATAATATCAAAATAAATTTAATGACATCCCAACGTTCAAGGTATTTAGAATTACAGCCCACCAAATTAGAAAAAAATTTATCCAATCTACAGTCGGAACAGCTAGCAAAAACATATTGTTATAAATTAACTCAGAATACTGCATTTTTGCCTTCTCAGCTAGATTATCCCTTATAATGGATTTGTCATACAAATACTGTATCATCTGTTTTGCTCTAACCTGGCCAATGAAATTATCTATTATAGTTAAGGGATTTAAGCACGTGGTGTAACCTGGTTAACGCTAAAACTCACCTAATTATAGTTATTTCGCCCACGTGATCGGCAGATACCTATTCGGATCAACTCCAATCCGAGCGATCATACCAAAAGAATGCACGATTTGACGTTTAACTGCAATTGGTAGAAATATTAATCAACAAACTATTATAATTAGTTCGTCTGCTTTTCTATTTCTAAGTATAACGAGGACAAACAAATCTACGTCTGTCTTGTAGCGTCAGGCGGCTTTGCACCTTGCTTGGTAGGTACAGGGGTGTTTTTAAAAGTTTAAATAATTTTTTTAAAAGTTATGGGATGGTGTGATGCTAATTCTCTTAGCTTAAACGTCACTAAAACCAATGTACTTACTTTTAGCTTTAATTTTAATGATTTACATATAATTTATCATTGTTTTCAACATGTCGAAAATAGATCAGTCACTACGTTTCTGGGCCGAATTGGGGACCGCGACGGCTAGGATGTTGTATTTTTCACTATTTGAGTCGCACCTTCGATATGGTAGCATTCTGGGGCTTTTGCAGCCAACAGTCGTTCAATTCGATTTTTGTTTTGCAGAAGAAAGATATACGATTTATGTGTCAGGTTGGAATTAGGGAACATTGTAGACCACTGTTTGTTAAGCGTGGAATATTAACATTAGTATCTTTATTTATCCTTGAAACAGTCTGTTTGATTCACAAAAATCTTGTACTGAGATCCCTGATCGATCCCATAATACAAGATTGGCCGTAAACGGAAATGTGCGCCTTCCTATTCCCAGAATAACAGTCACAAAAAATCAATTATGTACGAGGGCCTCAAGATCTATAACCGTTTGGGCACTGAGTACAGACGGTTGCCATACTCGCGGTTTCGGAGGAAGATTAAGAGTGTTTTGGCGGCAAAGCCTTATTACAGCCTGGAGGAGTATTATAATGATAGTTGGTAGTTATGCCAGGTATTTTTATTTTCATTTGTATTTTTATTTTTATTTGTATTTTTATTGTATATTTATTTGCATTTGTATCTTTCTTCCTATATTTATTCTCACTTTAATTTTAAAATTGATTTTTACTTTGTATTGTATTATATTACTTAATCTTATTTTATATGCATAAGGGACTGCTTTGTAGACAAGAGATTTGTTCTTCTTACAATAAAGCTCATTTTGGCTTTGACTTATTTGGACAATTTTATTTTCAAGTGACTTTTACCAGATTATTCAGCAAAATTCCCTGCCTTTTAGGCAAATTTAGGCCATTCCCTTACTTTTCCCTGACACAATTTTAATTCCCTGACTTTTTCAGGATTTCCAGGTTTTCCAGGTCGCTGGGAACCCTGTTGCACTCTCCTATCTTGGTTTTGCATAAGCTATCGTTTGACACTAATTTTTTATTTAACCAGAGGTTAAGAAATACCGGGTAAATCTAACCTCTGGTTAAATCTAAAGTTAGTGTCAAACGATAGCTTTGAAAAACCAAGATAGGAAAGTGCAAACCATTTTGCTCTATCTTTAGCCGTTTAGATTTTACAGGCTATCAAACTTGGTAGATGGTCGATTTTCAACTGTCAATATTTCAAAAACAGTTGGAGATAGGTACAGGATTCATGAAATATGTCTAGAATTGTCCGCAAAATCCAAATATGCAATAATATACAGGGTGTTCCATTTAAAATAACAAAGTTGATATTTACCACTGCTACATGGCACACCCTGTATATTCAAGGTTGACGAATCGTGGCGACTCAGACAAAATCCTAAAGTATTTACCATTTTTCTATATCTCTAAAAATAAAGAGTGTAAACCCCGTTCAAAATATAACCGAACACCCTGTATTCAAAAACTTTGCAAGCCCTGCAACCAATATAAGGATGGACGATCTTCCAAAGATTCCAGTTTTTTTTTAGCATCCTATCGGTTTTGCTCTCCAGGTCATTTATTTTGGGCAAGATTTTCAAGTTATTCTTTATAACAGTAATACATGTGTCATAGAACCACATAATGTTATTATATTCCGCTACGTTCTTCAATGCCATATATTTTACTTTGACACACATATTGTGAAATCGCTCATCACAAAACGCACATTTTATATTTTTATTATTAATTATAAAATTATCAGCACATATTGGACAAGTACCTGCCATTTTTATTGGAACGCGGCAACGCCACAGCTTTACGGCTGCGATGTGTGTAAAAATTGGGATCACCGGGCCAAGGTTAAAGTCCAGCCCGAAATGATTTATTTACTTCTCACTAAGACTAGTGATTTTTATAGCACAAACATTATTTTAGTCCATAGTCTTTTTAGCAATTTATTTTTCATAAATCACGGAAACTTCACGAATTTGTCTACACAACAAAACACACATTTCCATGTGAGGTTGCCACACCACTATTCTATATTATAAATAAGTTAGCGACTCTGTATTAAAAAATAAAATAATCTTTATTGTATGCAACAAATAAACCATACAAAGGTGGAAAGTACCGCCAGGCGTATTTTAATAACCACCATAAAATAATATAAATACATTTCCTAAAAATACGACAAACATTAAAGCAAACATACAAAACACAAAAATAATTTAAAGTCCCATAGGCATTGCCTATTGAAAATAAAATTTATTATTATTATTATTGTTATTATTATTATATATATATGTCGGCGTCAAATCTGAAATGATTAGTCAGTACATGTATTGCCGGCAAACAGTGTAATAGCCTTATTATTACAGTTACAATTACTAACCCAAACTAACTATTCAGTAATTCCCTGTAATGCCTGAAAATACCATAATAACCATTTTCAACGTTCACTGATTGTAGTTAATCACTGTAAAAAATACCACCCAAAACTAGATCAGGCAAACAGCATAATGCACGATTATAAGTGCATTGCTGTGTTGTTTGCCTAGGCATTACAGGGAATGACTCAATAGTTAGGCAAACACGGTAATAATAAGGCTATTACACTGTTTGCCGGCAATATATGTAGGGGTGACATTAGACACTAAACTACAATGGGGGACAATGTACCCGGGGTACATATGTCCTTAGGGGCCTCTCACAAAATGTGTCCCGGGAGATTTTGCGCGTAGCCTATTTTGCCCTTGTACAGACGCACTTGTCCTATGGGATTTTGGCTTGGGGTCATTTATCGGGGGCGCATAGATTGTTTGCGTTGCAAAGAAGAGCCATTAGGGTGCTGGCTGGCCTGGGCTATCGGGAAGATTGTAGAGAAGCATTTAAACAGAAAAAACTTTAACTCTGCCATGTTCATACATTTTTGAAAATCTGTTATACATAAAAAGCAACAATTACTTGACCCATAATAATGTACATGAGCATGACACTAGGAACAAAACAAACTTCATTCCACTTCACTGGCGTCTGACAAGGTGCCAGGACGGACCTGGGTATTGGGCTATTAAGCTATTTAACATTTTACCAAATGATTTAAAAAGGTTACCTGTGAATCAATTTTATAAGTAAATTAAATCCATTTTGATAAATAATACTTTTTATTCACTGGAAGAATTTATGCAATGTAGATTTTAATGTGTTACAATAAGTTTATGTAAGTAGTTTGTAAGTTTTATAGGTATATTTTATTTGATTTTAAAAATAATTAATTTATCACTCAAGTGTAAATTTTACCATTTTGTTTGACATATATAAGCAATATTTTGTATATTACATGAATAAATGCGTATGAGTATGACTATGTATATGGTTGCCACCTGTCCCGATATATCGGGATTGTCCCCATTGTCCTGATTTGCCTAGCAAGAGTCCCGATTAAACTTTTATCTCTAACTCAAACACTAATAAAGTATATTTAAGACTAAGATATACTCATATATCCTAGTACTTACGCTTAAGTCATTGGCGTAGCTAGAAATGTCGGCGCCGGAGGGCAAACCTATCCGCTGGCGCCTAAAACCAACCTATATTTTGTGTAATGCGCAAATTAATCAAAAAATAATGCATCATAATATTAATCCTATTTTTTTTTAACAGGAATATAAAATATATAAACGGCAACCAACCAACAGGTACATACATATTTAAATATAAACGTAAACTAAAAATCTGTAAACTTAATTAAACATTAGAGAGTCTTTCTTCGGTTTTTAATCGACGCAAATTGATCGATTATTTGATCAAAATTAATTTTTTGGTCAAATCCATTTTCTATGCTTAGTATTGCTGGGGTACAACTAATATCGAGTAGATCCACTCAGCAAAAATCGTTTGATGTTTTTGCATCAAACGCAAAAGCCGCAGCACGGTAAAATAGTATATTATTTTATGTGATACTTTTCATGGCGCGCTCGTGTTTAACGGCCGAACGGAGTGAGGCTGGTAATAGAGAGCAAGCCATGAAAAGTAACTTTTCCTCCAAATAAAATATGCTGTTTTTTCTTCAAATGTTGACAAAGTAATGCAAAAACATCTCTTTTTAATAGTAATAATAATTATTATTAAAGATAAGTGGGTACACAAGGCGGCTTAGACCGGTGTCGGGGAATAGGCACAGGTTGTTGCCATAGTAATGTAACATAAAGCTGTAAGTGGACACTGTCAACAATAATAATTTTTTTTAAATTGCGTCTTCGATTGCGTTTTAATTCCGTATTGATAAGCAGTTATTGAGTAAGTTCGATTAAATAATAACCAATTTGTTCCTAAATTAGTGATTTTTAGAAATGCAGTGCACAAATTGAGTGATAAATACAAATTTTAGTTTAATAAGTAAAGTTTAGTTAATAAGTAAAGCTCCGGCGGAGGAAAAACGAAACTTCACGGTCGCCTACACAGTCGAGTAATGCCGGATTTACTGACGTTTGAAGAAAAAATAAGTTTTTACTCTATCTGCAGTAGCGAGCAGTCTGTGAGGAGAGATTCAAAAAGTATTCGCTGATGCGCTTTCCTCGGTTATTATAAGACAACGCGATGCGAAAGTACACAATATCAGGGCGTTTGCACACTCTCTGTCCCTCGTAGCGGGGCCATCGGTGGCCACCAGTTGCCACGAACCAGATTGATCCGGATTCGACCCGCCGCCAAACGCTGTCGGCGAAATTGGAAATTTGTCTCCAGTGAACCTACCGTATACTTTTTTATACCATGCTATTGCCACCGAACATTTGTTCGGTGGTATTGCTAGGCTATTTAGCCTTGTCTAACTAATGGTACTTCTTAAATACGCAACTCTCGAAAACACATACTTTTTTACGACCGAGATTACCGGAATTTTTGTCTTTGAAGTGGCATACCGCCTTCAAAATTAAATCATCAATGAAATCAAGCTTTATTGTCAACAAATCGCAATTCCTATAGACAAAGCACTAACATACAAAATACAAAATAATAGATACAAAATAAAATAACAGATATACAAATATGTCCGAACTACATCTAGATACATAAGAACGTTTACCATTACGAAATACATTTCAAAGTTTTCCCCAAGAAACTCGGCCACGCTATAATAGGCTCGGGAAATAAGCAATCTTTTAACTCCCCTTTTAAACCCCCTATCATTCTGCATCTGCTTTAAGTGGATGGGTAAGTGATTAAATAGCTGCCTACTGTTGTAAATGACAGAGATCTTTGTTCGTGTAGAAGTGGGTATAGGCAACGGTAAATTACCAGCACTCCTAGTGGGATAATGATGCATGGCATTTGTGTCACTCTTATATTTTTTGTGCATTAAGCAAACAGATTCCAAAATAGACAAGTCCGGCAATGTTAGTATACTGTGCCTAAGAAAAAGCGGTTTACACGAATCTCTCGGACGGGCTCCACACATGCATCTAACCGCTCTTTTTTGCAAAACAAACACGCTATCAAATAGTCGCCTTGAATACACTCCCCAAAAACAAATTCCATACCTCAGATGCGACTCGATCAGTGAAAAGTATGCATTCCTAACAATGTGAGCATCCAGATTCCTTGAGACGACCCGAACTGCATAGCAATTTGAAGCGAGCCTCGAACTAAGCTTGTTTATGTGGCCCTCAAATTTAAGTCTGCTATCGATAAAAATACCCAAAAATTTATTTTCCGACAAGTTACTCAAGCTCTCACTCCCCAAACTCACAACATCCAAGTTACATCCAAAGGACATCACAGTAGTCTTTGATACATTCAGTAACAAGCGGTTTGTATCGCACCACTGCTTAATCTTTGCCAAATCAGTGTTTATAGTTTGGCCGAGTACCGTGACATCCTTATTATGCCACAGAATGGTTGCGTCATCGGCAAACAGGGTGAACTGTCCAGAGATGTCCAGACCCGAGAAATCATTAATATAAATTAAAAATAGTATCGGGCCAAGAACCGATCCCTGAGGCACACCATAGTCCAGCTTCCGTTGTTCAGAACTGCACTGACTTAAAAGAAACACTCTGAAGTCTTTCCGTTAGGTAGGACTTGAACCAGCTCAGTGATGTCCCTCGAAACCCATATGACTCAAGCTTCCACAGCAGTATTACATGGTCCACACAGTCGAAGGCTTTCGACAGATCACAGAATACTGCTGCGGCGGCCTCCCCATCGTTGAGTTCCAAGTATAGGTCTTCCAAGAATGCAAACACTGCATCCGTCGTCCCCTTTGCAGTCTGGAAACCAAACTGTTTAGGGCTCAATATTTTATTACCTCCAGGAAGGAGACCATTCTTGTTTTGGAAATCTTCTCAACGACCTTCGACAAAATGGGCAGAAGAGCAATCGGTCTATAGTGTGAAGGACATTTCCCATCACCACCCTTAAATAATGGAGTAACAGTAGCAATCTTCAAAGAAGAAGGAAATTATCCACTAAGAAAAGACACATTAATGCATTCGGCCAAGACCCCCAAAACCGAGTCCGGGAGCTTCAACAATACTGTTGCAGAAATATCATCCCAACCCGATGTTTTACCATTCCTTATTTGCCCAAGAACTGCTCTCAGTTACGCAGCTTTTTTATAAATTTGGATGTACGGCATGCCGCCGCGCCGAGATATATCTTTTTCATTCCACATAGAATAAATAGTAAATAAATACCGTGACACAAAATGTATTTTTTGGATAAAAAGTTTAGGACATATTTTGGTCTTTGATTGTATTATAATTTAATTAATTTAAAAAGTCAGTTAAGCTCATGGGCATTGTTAGCATTAGCATGTTTATAAATTCGGAGCGGCGCCTAATTTCTCTTGGCGCCGTGGGGCCTTGCCCCCCAGGCCCACCCGGTAGCTACGCCACTGCGTATTCCCAAAACTATCTTCTAAATATGTATGTTTTATAAAAAAAATATAGGCCATGGTTAGATTTACACACTTGTGTAATCTTAATATTTCCACTATTCTTACTCAAGTGAGTAACTTTAGTTAAATATGTTATTATTATACACTTAAATTATGGTTTACTTACTTTAAGTTATCAGAGATGGTAAACACAAAGATGCTATATAGAATAACTAAAACACTTGATGCATAACCTCCGCTCGGTTCGCTCGCTCCGAGGTTCAGGAAAAGCAAACGAACAAAGTGCTAACCCAAGACATACTCAAAATCAAAAAAAAAAACTGATTAGAAACATGACCTCAAAAAATAAATAAAAAAAAGCAACAGGATTTGAACCCGGGCCGCCGAATTGAGACCTAACCATCAGGGGCGGTCCAAGGGTTCATGTCGCCCGTGTGCGAGTTGGACTTTGCGCCCACTTTTATAAAATGAAAACATAAGACAATAGACAATTTAAAATAGGCGCCAAAAATATATGCCAAAAGCAAAAAGCGCCAAAAAGGTAATTTGCCGAAGGCGAAAAAATGTAGTATACATAAAAATTACAATAAAACATTTGTAGTTTGCCTATTTTTGAAGAATATGGATATTTTAAGGTCATTAAAGATTAAAGGGTAATGCGGTTGTAACTAGAAAGCTCTCACTCTGCTCTGAAATAGAAGTCGGGTGGCCGGGTGGCAAGCAACCCTTGACTGATATTCAGTCAACGCCTACGCCCAACAGCCACATATAATCCAACCTATCCTTAAATTTTCAGGCAAACGAGGTAGTTGTGTATATTATGTGGTATTAAGTTAAAATGGTTATATGTGGTGTTGCAAGTAACGTTCTTTGTAACTCTTTTTCAACTTGTCAAATAAACCACTTTTTGTACCAATTAACGCATTTAATTATAGAAACATTTTGGCTAGTGGCAACAATTCTATAGCACCTAAATATTAATATTAATCATATTCTAATATTGTACGCCAACAACTGTCCAGGTGCAGAATGCAGATGCTGCTATATTTACACAAGATTTAATTATTAGAAAACAAAAAGAACAGTTTTATAATTTACCTAAACTGAACCTTTCTTGCTTTTTTACAGCAAATTCTGTAACATCTGCTACATTCAAACTTTCACAAATTTCATTCTCTATGCTTATGATAGATAAATCAGAAAGCCGATCCTGGCCCATTGAGATGCTATGGGTTTGGGGAGATTACACTAAAGTGGTTTTCTACGTATCTTGAGGGTAGAATGCAAGTGGTGAGAGCTGATGGCGAATACTCTGATAAATCACTTATTACCAGAGGCGTACCACAAGGCTCTGTTTTGGGTCCCATTATATTTTTGTTGTATCTAAATGACTTAGCAGCTTTAAAAATTCAGGGGTCGTTTACATTTTTTGCTGATGATACCAGTCTTCTTTGGCATGGTAAAGATAGGGACGACCTGAAAATAATTGTGGATGGGGACCTACGCGAAGTTAAGCTTTGGTGTGATGTTAACTTACTTTGCTTTAATATAAATAAAACCAGCATAATCACCTTTGGATTTGGCTTTAAAGATCTGTATCTAGATAATGAAATTGTAAAAAATAAACTCCTTACCAAATTTTTAGGTCTTACCATAGATAATAAACTTAAATTTGAAGATCACATAAAAGCACTAAGTAAAAAGTTATCTGCTGGTTGCTTTTCAATTAGAATAGTTTCTAACGAGCTTAGTTGTTCTACGGCAAAAATA